>APFE030776818.1:82328-102930 GCA_000404065.3 Pinus taeda
GATGTCAAAGCTACAGAACATTGTTGCTTTATCCACTACTGAAGCAGAATACATTGATGCTTCTCATGCTTGCAAAGAGGCGGTTTGGTTGAAAGGTTTGCTTGGTGAGTTTGGTAGGTTACAGGACAACATCAGGTTACTGTGTGATAGTCAAAGTGCAATACATTTGGCTAAGAATCCGGCCTATCATAGTAAATCAAAGCATATTCCAATTAAGTGAAAGGGGAGTCTCTCTTGAAAAGGTGCATACAAAGGAGAACTATGCAGACATGTTCACGAAACCAGTTTTGTTGGAGAAGCTACGCTGGTGTTTGGCTTCTCTTGGCTTGCAGAAAAGATAAAATAATAATAACAGCGCATCAGGCGAATTGTTGTCAAGGTGGAGATTGTTGAGATTTTCTGTTTAGAATAAGATAGGAAAAATCTCAACTGATGACAACAATAGAAATTCAGTTCCTAAATTAGCTCTAGGTTGTTGGGAGGTGATTAACGCCTCCTATATTTGATGTGAGTGAGTTAATGAGGCTATTAGATTCTCTATGCTATATAACAGGCAACGATTCGGTTGTTTGCTAAGAGAGTGAGAGGTTTTTGTGAGGATTTCATTTTGTAATCTCCTGTTTGATTAATAAATTGCCGATGCCTATGTTGTGTGGACGTAGCCCAGATTGTTTGGGTGAACCACGTTAAACTCTTGTGTTTTATGTGCTAGATTTATTCTGCTGTGTGTTTATTTGTTTGCTGTGCATCTGGGACCAACAAGATTATTAGACATTGTACAGATTTTTAAGGAAGAGAAAGGAAATTTCTCATTCTAATAACTATCATTCATTTTAACAAAAACTAGAACTATAATGAACATAAGAAATACGAAATACGCCAGGAAAATATTAGAATAACCGCATATGTATTTTAATACAGATATGTAGAACTCACAGTTCAACAACGAGAACAAGAGTGTAAGGTCTATTCTTAAAAAACAATACCAAAAAACCCCAGTGGAAAATTTATACACAATGGGTCTAAAGAACTCGTTGGTGATTCAGAATCATAGCATGACATTTAAGGAAAATTGACTGCAAAATAGAAATAAACAAGACTATGAGAAAGTGTATAATAATAACACTCAGTAAACAATCTAGCAGAGATGAAAGTCCATACAATAAATGGAGGAAAAAGGAAAAGAGAGAGGTTTAATATTCAAACTTGTATGTAATAAAAAAGTCATGCCATTAACTCCATTTACCATGGAGATCATTCATGCAGGGAAATATCTGGAAAAATTACGAAGGGTTACTTTCATTGCAGAAGTCATTTTTACAAATTGTAAATACTTGTAAATAAAAAGTAAGTCAAGAAATGTAAAGGAAATATTAAGGAATTTAGACTTCTGTGATCCATAACATTGTCTAGAAATTTTCGGCAAAATCACATAAAAAAAATTGTCGACGCGTTTCGAACCAACCAGTGTGGTTCATCATATGTTATACGAGTATAAATATAATGACATGAGCATTCACTTAAGAGAAAAGTAGTAACTACCTTGTCCAAAAGCCAGAATGAGATACTGTAGTTAGAAATTTAACTCTCTCGGCCCAGAACTACAAAAAGGAAATAAAAAACTCTAACCTCCAATTTCAGAACAAATAGCATTTATATATATTAACGCATGGGCAATCTTGTAACGGTCAGGATTAAGTTATGAGAGACCTAGATCAATCTTCTTAACTATCTTTATAACACCAAAAATACATCTAACTGCTTACACCTCAGATATTCTACAATCTTATAATTTTAAGAATAACGCCTTAATAATTTATTAAGAATAACGCCTTAGAAATATTAACAACAACGCAATTAATGAGCAAAGGTAAACGAAGGAAGGTCAAAATGTTTCCAATAAAAACCCTAAAGAACATTACCCATTGATAATCGAGAAATAATATACACCGTTCATTAGTTAGGTCAAATGTACAAACGTGGATTCTCCATCGAATGCCCTGAGTAAAGGTAGAACTATCTAGAGAATAGATAATTGAAATTCATAAACTATACATTGAATGCTCAGTAGCCACCATAAATAAATCACATTTTACAACACATAAATGGATTGAGTTATACATATAGGTAAAGATTATATTATGAGATGTAACAAAGGAATTGATATAGATTCAAGACGATACCTTGAATGGTTAAGACATTGTGTTGGAACGGTTATAAATTAACAACATTTGGGAGTGTTAGTATAAGTTAAAAATCTTTGTATGTCCGTCGTAATCTCCAGGGAAAATATAAAAATTTTAATACAAAATGTTAACCCATGTCAATAACATAGTACCCCATGTATAGAATAACAATTTCGTTATTATTTTTGTAAGGTAGATAGTTTGCATTGGAAAAGGAAATGTTGGATATATAAGCATCATCCTCCATAGTGCTGTAAAGTTTAGTTAATGCTACGAACGTGGCTAGGTGATGAATGTCAAGTGGAAAAACAAATAAAAATACTTACAAAATAAAAGTTCCATATAATTAGATTTATAAATTATAAATAAGTTGGCTAGGTTATAAATATTAAGTTCCATATAATTAGATTTACAAATTATAAATAACTTGGCTAGGTTATAAATGTTAAGTAATAAGTTATAGCTTATAAATAAGTTGGGCAGGTCATAAATGTTAAGTAACAAGTATTTTTGATAAAGAATTAATAATAGCGTTAATATAGTTATCAGAGTTGTAAGTTACAATATTGGATCTTCTACGGGTCTTAAGACATATAGATAATCAATAAGTATAAGAAGTTAAATACTAACTTAAGAAAATAGTGGACAACTTACAACATTTGATCCTCTATAAGAGTAACTTAAGAAAATAGTGGACAAGTTACAACTTTTGATCTTCTATGGGTCCTAAATTGAAGTACTATTGTTTATGTGACATATAGATAATCAATAAGTATAAGAAGTTAACGAGTAACTTAAGAAAAGAAAATAATGCACAGATTTCAATAGAATCGCCCAAAGAAGGTGAGGATCATAATTCTAAGATGGGAGTGATGGGAAGCATTGGATCTTCTATGGGTCCTAAATTGAATTACTATTGTTTATGTGACATATAGATAATCAATAAGTATAAGAAGTTAAGAAGTATAAGAAGGTGAGCATAATAATTCTAAGATGGGAGTGATGGGAAGTGAGATTGATAATGCAAGAGTGTTGATTAATGACAAGATACTACTTCATTGTTCAATGGACAGAAAAAGAAGTGTACACAACCACTTTAATGGAAGAAAAATATTTATGTTTGCACCTAATGTGGGGTCATCATGAAATAGTACTCACCAAATCCCATCCCATAAAGTTTGGGTAGTGTAAATAAATGTTAACAAACAAAACAAAGTTGCAGATATGATTAACACGCAATATTAAAAAGAAGTTTACACAACCACTTTAATGGAAGAAAAATATTTACGTTTACACCTAATGTGGGGTCATCATGAAATAGTATTCACCAAATCCCATCCATAAAGTTTGGGTAGTGTAAATAAATGTTGACAAACAAAACAAAGTTGCAGATATGATTAACACACAATATTAAAAACAGGTGATAAGGAAAACCCAAACTTATTAAATAAAAAAATGGGGCCACCTATGAGGGTTGGCTTATGCCATAATTCGAAAGAACTAATTTGACATAAGTATAGAAATACATTTGAAAACACACTATACAAGGATGGAAAGAAATGAGGGTAATAAAACCAAAAAAACCTTTTTGTGCAACTCTAAATATACAAGATTCAAATAAATGATATGTAAGTGAGATTTCAGCTATTTTAAGAAAGAATCTAGTTATGTAAAGAAATATTTAATAGGCTTTAGGCTTGTTCAGGTAAGCACACGAAAGAAACGGGTTTCATGAGTTATAACACTATCTAAGACAATTTCAATTGGAGGCCTCATTAGAGAGGAATGGTAGATAGGCCAAGAAGACTTGAATTTTTTTATCAATTTAATTATCATGAAAATTGTCTCGAATGGATTATTCCAAATAGAATATGAAGTCAAAGTAAGATATGAAGGGCATTTATAATATTTCCATAGGAATTTATCACATAATGCTATTCCATCCTCCACAGGTATCCTATAGGCTCATGCCAAAATTCAGTATTGCTTGCAAATAAGAAGAAAAAAAATATGGTAATGCTTATCAATGACTAAATGTGATTGATGTGGGCTTGAAATTTGTGCATCACATGAGATATATCATAGTCATTGTATAAGCAATTTCAAACTACATAATTGTGAAAGTAAGAAAAAATTGAACAAATTTAGAAAGAGAATATTAATAAGGAAAGATATTCCTATCTTAAAAACTCTTGTTTCATTCTTAGCTGCAAAATAATTAAGTTTTTCACAACCATAGAAATTGGCCCTCTGAATCCCTATGATAATTTTTTTTTTAATCTTAGCATCTAAGGCTAGATTTGCATTTAGCAAATAAATATTTCCCTAAGACTCTAGAGTTATAAAATGGAAGAGTGGCATCATAAAAGAAAATAAGTATTTCAAATATTTCCATCTCAAAGTGGTTTTGGTTTTGGTTTTGGGTTTATGTATATATATTTACAAAATATTTTAGTTTACCTTGCAAGTATTAATTATGAATGGTATTTATGTGATGAGAAAAAAGAAGTCAATAATAGATGTTCGTGGTAGTTTGAAACTATAGATAGTTCTACAAGAAATTCAAGAATAGATGGATACATTATAGACTTGTAAAGAAAATAAATAATTATTTTATTAACTGAGAATACTTAGTATACATTTTTAAAATAGATGACTAATTAAGAAGTAGGAAAGGATCATGTTTTGAAAATGAATGAGGATTTAAATAAATTGTTCTCAACAATTAAGATGCATATGTGGTTGTTAAATTAGTAATGGAATAGAAGAAAAAATCACAAAGGATTTTACTTAATGACGTTCTTACATAAATGAACATGCCCATGAACTATTTTGGGAAATGTACCAATTTTTTTATGTAAATCAGATAGGAATATCAAGGAAAATTCCTCAAAAATGGGTGAGCTATATTTTAATTTTCTACCTGATGAAAAATAAATAGGTTATGAACACAAATGTTCATTACATCACTGAAAAAAGGTAGGTGAAAGATGAGATTGATAGTTAGGAAGTGTCTATATCAAATCTATAGATATCAATGAAGGTACAAGTTTGATTCTTGTGCTCTAAAATAAGAATAAAAATTTTGGAATCTGTAATTGATTATAGGAAGTTGAATAAAATTACTGTTAGAGGCCCAAGTCTCTTTTACTACTTCTTGTAGATGGTTCTTGAAGCATATAGCTTGTAGAAATATTTCCTCTTTAAGAGGTGATTTTCTCTTTTATAATTAGGGTAAATTAACGAAGTTGATCAAAGCAAGATGAGTTTTCCATAGCGTGAGGAGTATTAGCTATAACATCATGTCGTTTAGATGAATTAATGTCTTGTAATTTTATATCTAGTATTTAATAATCATATTCAACCTTTGAAAAGGTGCTTATGAACATTTGAGTGAAATTATATGGCTACATTATTTCCACACCATTGTAGAAAGGTGGATTTAAAGACAACCTTTGAACTAAAAGCCCTAGTCAATTTTTCCTAGGCTAGATATATGCAATGAATTTTATTGCTACAAATTCTTTCAAACATTACATAAACAAGCTACAATATAGACTAGATACTAAACAAAGATGTCAGTTTTGAATAGGAAGGGGAAATGTGAACAAACATTCACCTTGTTCAAAAAGTAAATGAAGCAATATATATTATTAAAACTTTCATGTTACAACAAACCTTTTAAGATAAAAATGAGGAAATTCATTTTTTTTTTTGCTATTGGAGTAATCTAGAGGGGGGAATCTAAAAATCTAGGCCACACAAAACATTTTCTTGTCAGATGTTATCAAAAGATGGAAAATAACAATACAACTATCAAAGAAAAGTCAAAAGTATGATTTATCGGCTAAACAAGAGAGTGAATTTCTCTTTGATAAATAATCAAATATTTGTTGATGTAAAAAATGGATAACTAAACTTCATTAAAAATATGTAAAATATGACAAGATATGTAAAATATCTTTTAATGTTAACCATCTTGAAAACATGTTGATGTCACGATCAGATGTGTTACAAAAGATGGAAAAGTTAGTTAAGAAGGTGAAATATAATTTAAAGACTAACTCAATATTGCCAGTGGAGTTAGACTAATTTGAAAGAGAGCTCTGAAGCAATTCAATGTTCATAATCATGTATACTAAAAAATAAAACAAAAAAAAACATACTTGGACTTAGAAATTGTGCCGCACTATCACCCTTTCAAAGTTTTAGCCAATATTGGACTACTTCCTTATCAACTTGCTCTTCCAGCAACAACAAAAAGTCATCATCAAGTATATCATATATTCTTTTTAAATAATTATGTACATGATGCAACTCACATCATTGTTTGGAATGAAGTATAGGTAGAATGTTGTAAGAATTCAAAGTCGAAGGAAAGTTCTGCTCTGAAATAGAATTATCACTCAATTCAAAATTCAATGAAACCAAATTCAATCTGGTAAAGGTTTTGATATCAGCTATAAATATTTTGACTCTTCCTTGGACAATGCCTAAATGGTCCTAAAGTTGCATGCTTAATAAGTTATAATTTTGGCAATAGATATTCCTGGGGGATGCTTGAATAACCCTAGAACAACGTGATTGTTGGGTTAGCTAGAACTGACACTAAGACGGTGTCAAATTCAATTGGGGGAGGATGTGATATCCCCTAACTTGATGTGTTTATGTAATTAAATGTGCATATATGTGCCCCTTGTTAATGTATAAATTAATTTATAGATTCAATATTGCTCATGAAATTTGCTAAATCATAAGACTTGAAGCTACTCTATTGATCCGCAGAAGTTATTTCACCATCTAGAACAAGAATCATAGACATGCAAAAGGAACATCACACATGCATAGAGATTTATCTAGGGGAAATAAACTACTCAAAACCCATTACTATTTATATTGCATTAATCAAATAATAGAGAAGAAATACATATGCTTGCTCAAGCTTGAGCACAGCCTGCAATTGTATAGTCTATTCCTCTACCTGGCTGATTGACTCTGGCCAACACCTAGCCCATTTTAAAGCCCTCCAAGCTCCTATTTCCTTTTGTTGTTCCCTTGGAAAATTGGCCCCTATTATTTAGGAATTTACCACTATTGAATGTCTAATTCCCTAGGGTCCTTCCCCTGATTGCATGCACCACCTCGATACATTGGAATATCCTACAACTGATAGTACACTTCCTTCGAATCTCCATATCATCTAGGTAAATCGAATTCTCTAAATGAAACATTTATTTTGGGTTGATTGATCAGTTAAATAGTTGATCACTGAGTGCGGTTTAAGTTCCACTTCCACAACTTGACCTCCACTAGTTCTTTTGATAGTTAGAACTAGTTAAATTGACAATAACTCAAATTAAGTGAAATAGATTACTATAAATTAGCAATAAAACATACTAAAATGAACTCAAGATTCCCCAACTCAAATTAACTAAGTTAACTGAGTGACAAGTACCGTGTCACCTCAGTTAAATACCTCCAATATTTTTGCTGAAATAGAAATTTGAGTTTTCTCTAGTCTGACCAAGGCAAAGTCAAACTAATATTTTCTTGTTGCATTTTCAACACTCCCTCTGAGCAAGAGAGGTATTATCAACCACCCCTATCCTACACCTATGGAACTCGAACTTCCCTCTTGATAAGGCCTTTGTCAAAATATCAACATTTTGTTCCTCTGTCAGAATGTACTGCAACAACATAATTCGCCTTTGCACACAATCCTGTAGATGGTGATATTGGAAATCACTATGCTTGGATAAATTGTAAACAATAGGATTCTTATAGAGTTGATGCAACTCTGATTATCACAGTAAATCACAGTAGGATCCATCATCTGACCAAACAAGCCAACAAGTATCTTTCTCATCCAAATCCCTTCACATGTTACTTGACTTGCAGCCATGTATTCTGCTTCTGCTAAGCTGAGTGTCATTGATCTCCGCTTCCTATTGTACCAAGAAACCACTATGGGAACAACACTAAAAATTCCATCTGATGTACTTTTCTAGTTTGATGGACTTCCCACCTAATATTCATTTTTTAAGCCACACAACTTCACTCCCTTTGTCCATCTGTACCAAATTCCAAACTAGGTATTACCTTCGAGGTACTATAGAACATGCTTTGCTGCTCTAAAAAATAGTTTTGTTGGCATAACCATAGCTTGATGTTGGCTTGTTGGGACCTGACCTAGGTTTAGAAGTGATTTAGCCAAACAAATCCCGATACTACTGGCCTTTCGGCAACAGTCCGTAGAGCGCGGACTAAGGTCTCACTTGAAGCAGTATGGGAGGGTGCTAGAACTAGGTTTCCACACCCTGGAGATGTCTGATGAGTTCAAGTGGTCCGCGGTTCGACCCTGCATGCACGTTGGCGCGCGCACTTTCCCTTACCTTGCAGCCTATGATGTTGCCTTTGCGCAGCCCTACTCAGGGGATGAACACTATTATTACCCAATTTCTTACTAGTATTCCACTGTTAGTTGATTAACTTAGCCTGCTTGTATGCATCAAGTTATACTTAGCAATATAAATCATTCATACAGGTGCACGGAGTAAATAAACAATATATTTGCAATTTATATCAAACATGTAATAACCCAAGAATAGATACATAAAATCAAGATAAAACTTCTCTTTATTATTTTCTTCCTCGATTACAGACTCGACTCCACCCTGCGCACTCAACTACAGGGGTCTGTGCACTCAGCTAGGACAACTAGGCCTCTGCGCACTCAACTGCGGAGCCTTCCCCTACTCTATGACCCAAGACACACTTAGACACTTAGACTCTTGCTCTTCGCTTCAATACATCATGTTTTTTTCCTTCTTTCTCTTTTACACTTAGAGCCTCACTCTATTTATACAATCCCATGGTCCGTGGACCATGGGTAGTCTAACATTACATTATAAGACTAGGGCGGACAACCATGTGACTCTATCATACTTTTTACGCTCTGCGCCCGCAATTCGTGGAGTCTTTACAACAATATTAGATCAAGACTCGGGCTTTGAGCCCAGAAACATGCCTTGGGGGGGATTCCATGCCCAACAGACCCCCAACACAAACATGATGACTCGTCCTTTAGTCACTTGGTCGGCACAGTGATCTTGGTGCAAAGTCCCTCCAACTGTTCTCTAACTATGCTGTGATCCGAAACACATTGAGCTACTACTTACTGTATCTGCTGCATCCATTGTTCTGAGACCTCTGTGTCTCGGGTGCTTCTCTACATCAATGTGTGCATCCCTTGTATGTGTGCGATCTTTCCTTCGATGTTTGCTGTGATAGTGAAAGCCTCGTCGATCCACGACTAAATGCGTGCTTTGAGAACTACCTCCTTGTGTCGCGCCACGTCCACCTGCTCCTTTAGTGCTTTGGCTTGTTACATCCTCACAAGCCTCTGGGTGAGGACTATTGTCTGCGTAGTTCTTCAGACACTATTGTATTGTTGTTGGAGTTCTCGCGCTTTTGTCTCCAAGCGCTAGATGTTGGGGCCCTCCTGCAGAGTTGTGAGGACTTCAAGTGCCTGTTCCAACATGCTGGTACAGTCTCTCACTGCACCTCTGATTTCCTCCAGTTCTGATGTGATAGCACTAGCGCCCTATTCTCTAACTTTCGAGGGAGTGGATGGTTGTGCCTTTAACCGCAGCTTGGCGATCTGAAGATTCAGCTCCAACTGAACCTTTGTCATTTATTCCCCAACCTCGAGGATTCCTGCTGTGATTCTGTGGATCCACACCTTTGTTGGTAGATCTACTGGGATAGTCAGCTCTGGGACACTGCAGCAAGCGTCGCCTACCACCTATACCAACTGCTGATTTTGCGACACCAATTTGTCGTGCTACAAGCTAAGTTGTTCCATGTTTATCTTTTGCTCACTAAGGACTTGGATCATGTAGCTCTCCCTAGCGTGCAGCTCTGTCATTATCCCATCCTATAGCAGATATAGTGTTTCACACAGTAGGGCAGCAAGATTAAGGCCAAGGCCTTTCATCATGCTCATCGAAAATTGATCGGCTTCATTTGCCACTACTAGGGCCCCTTCTGGGAACACTATTGTATTTTCCATCCATGTGCACAGCATCTGTTCTGCTACCAAGGATCCTACTATGAGGTGGGTTGAAAGGGTACTTGCCTAAGGGGAACATACCTCTAACTCCTAAAACTGCGCCCTGAGGTCCCCCAACATAGTCTGTTGCTCCTGCATAAAATCCTAAAGAGCCTCGTTGGTGACATCACACACTATCTCACCAATGTCATGGAAATCACCCTCGATTAGGGAGATCGGGTCAATGGCCAACTTTGAAGCCTTGAGCTTCTTCCTCCATCCTGCTCTCTTGACTGTGTGTGGGCACTTTAACTATGTGGATGCGGTCCCTAGGTCTACGCTCCCTTCTGTTGTTTTTGCTTTCTCTGCCTCCTGGCCCTGCAAGGGCATTGCTTGGCCCTCGCACACCTTTGCGGTTGCTTCTTGTGCTACAACTGCTTCTGCGGCTTTTTATGCTTGGTGGCTTTCTGTGCTTCTTCCCGCGTTTCCCGTACCTCAGCTGCTATTGTTTCCTTTCACCTTTTCTCAGCCAACTGTGTGAAGCATAGCTTAGCATCGTCCTTCTTCTTCTGTGTTTCCACTGTCTCGAATTCTGCAAGATCTAGGGCACGCCATTTTGGAGGCCATGCCTCCAACACCATGAAAATGGCGTTGTCAGTGGCTATAAAAGGTAGCTTCATCCACTACTTCGTTGTGTCCTTGCGCGCCCTAATGTATATATTATGCATGTCAGCTTTGAATTCTGCAAAGCTCTACAGATTGCTGTACACCGTGAGCGACAAGCGTGGCTTCCAATTGATCCACATCCAGATGTTCATCTCCATGGGAACCCAAAAGATCTTGCTGTCGCATATCCTTTTCGCATCCTTTGTGGCCTAGAGTGAAGAGTACTTCATGGCCTATCGTAGATCTCTGTCAGTTGGAGGGAATTGACTGTCCTCCAGTAGTTCCCCCACTATGAGCACTATGGATAGCAATAAACACACATAGTGGAAGGTTTTACCCTACTCCTAGGCTTCAAGACATTTCTTCAAGAATTCTGTGCAGAGGAATTTAGCCCAGTTAAACTGGACCCCCTCTATGCATTGCTTGGCTAGTGCAATCACTGGTGCAGGGACCTCGTTTGCGCGACACTTTCACATGACTTTGACAGCTAGGATTTGGGTAGATATGGATACTGCTTTGTCCTTAATGCTGGAGATAGTGTAGCCCCTCTTCTTCTTCTCCATCATGTACTTTGTCTTCATGGCCTCCGCGAGGGCCAAATCACTACCCTTCCCTTATGATATGGTCGCAGGGTCCTTTTCTTTGGATGGTAGTTAGGAAATGTGATGGATTAGGTCTGTGGTGATGGGTATAGGCTCCTCTAGCCATAGATACCCATCATGTACCAGGCAGAGCAGCTGCTTGATGATGAAAATGGCTATTGGGGCATGGTAGATATGCGATACCCATAGTAGGTTCAGTAGCCTAGCCTTTTCCACTCTACACAACCACTTCTATGTCTCTAACGTTGTCACCACCCCCACATTGTTCTACTTCATGAGATTCCTGGTCTCTAGGTGAGGGAACTTCTCATAATCAGCGAGGTCCTAGTCTTCCAACTTGATGGTTGGCACGCGGCCCAGGTGCGTGCCTTCAAACACAATGCCATCAAGGAGGAGCGAGGTTTGGAGTGGACTCTTGGTTTCATCCAGGTCCTTGGGTACTTTGGCTTTTCCCTTTTGCAGCGGGACATATGCGGGTAGTTTTGTCGCAAAGCATGTAGGTTGAATATCCTCCTCCATGCCTTTGTCTTCTTCCTTTGTGATGATAAGGGCCTCAAAATCTTCTTCCTCCTCATCTATTTCTATCATGACAACTTTCCCATTCTCTTCTATTGATAGTTTGTTGCGTAGTGGGTTCATTGGGGACACGCGTACTGGAGCCATTGCTTGTTTATCCTTCTTGGGTCTTAGCGTACGCGGTGATTTGGGGATCTCTGTTACAACCTGGCACCTTCTAGAACATCCTCCACAATTGGGGTCTCCGCGGTCTCTTTAGCGGTTACCTCCTCTATTCCCAAACCATCCTTAGTTTCTATCATCATATCTGGGCTATAATCTGTCACTAGCGAATTTAGGGGCTCAATCAATGGTTGGCTCACAATGCTCAGGGCTTTGCTCAATCGCTCAATTCTCAAATGACCAAGTGTTGTTTGTTGGGCAGCCCCTTGTATTTTATAGCACCTTTTCAATTCGAATTTGACTGTTCCCCCCAATTCCAAGTCATTAATGCTTTATTGGAAGCAAATTTTCCCAAATCCTATCGATAAATCACGTCTTAAATGTTCGTCTTCCACTGTGTTTGGCCTCAAGTCAATCATCCCATCGTGTACAATGACTTCAACAGTCACTTTCTAGCCAATCAGTGTGGCAGTACAATCCCCTATGTGCGGTCATGGACCTTGTGACTCTCTGCTTCTCCGCGCATCTCCAACATCGCGCAGTTCCTGGGCAGGATAATTTACAGTCCTGCGCTCCCTTCCAACTGCCTAGAGTGCTAAGAATATCCTTCCCGTGGCTAGTCAGCTAGTCATACCACTTGTGTGGAGCACCATCATGTCCTCCATCATGGTTCTTGGAGAATCCCCACCTTCTATTATTGTGGTTGGCATCGCACACTTCACCATTTGCAACGCGGTACCCTAGTCACTACGCTTGTTGATATGCAGTTCAATCCAAGGCATTAGACTAACCAATTCATGGCAATATTTCTCAAACTTGTTAATATGATCATACGCACCTTGTCTTATCATCCTAGTTTTTTCAGCGAGAAACTCTTCCTTTATCTCGTCTTCTAGTTTCTTGACCTCCGCATCCACCAAAACACTTTTCTATCTTAGCCATACCTTTTATTTTTCAAGTTCGCGGAGTCTAAGATTTCCCTGTTGGATTTCTTCCTTAAGTCTCATGTGTAATATCTCTTGCAGTTGTGTGATTTCTTCTTTCCAGGCTTCACGAACTATTGTATCTATGGGTGTTGTTATGTGCGGACTAGGCTTTGCCTGCTCCATAGGGATTACAGTGTCTGCTTCATACTTCAACATTGGAAGTGCTTGCGTAGTGAGGGTTTTGCACATGGTCCTATAAACCCATAGAACTATTGGTACGCACAGATCCCAGTCAATGCGTCTCACTTGGTGGACCATGTTCAGTAATTTGCAAACTTTGTCAAAGGCTTCCAAATGGATAATCTTCGGTGTGCTTGTTCTTATCATACTTCGTCATTCATGCCATTGTCTTGCCCGCTCCTGCTTGTTGGTCCCGTTTCCTATTGCGAGGATGATGTACGTTCATGCAGGTCGTGTACCATATCCCTGTACCCATCTAGAGAGGTTGTTACGCAGGTTGATTCGTTCGTTATACCTGACTTTCATCCTCATCTGAGGCTTTCCAAACCGTATGAGCATCATCCTTCTGCTTTTGCATCAATCCTTAAAACTTCTTTGATGCGTACCCCACCATCTTGCGGGTGTAGCGCGCAGTGCCCATTTCAGAGCATCAAAACGCTATTGTTCTGGTACTTATTTTTCAAAATTTTTTAGGAAATCATCCACCTCACTCAACCTGTCATACATAGCCAGATCTCTTACTTCTATTGTCATGTAGCGCAATGATCTTACCATCATGTTGCAATTGAGCGTGGTTACCTCGTGTAACTGGTTCTACCATCGTTCTATTTCCTCATCCAAATCTGATGTGCAGGAGCTTTTGTGTTCCCACGAAATCCTGTCATCCACTGTAAGATTCACGTAATCCTATTCCTGAGCGGTTCTCTTGTAGATACAGTCTAGATCATTGTCGCTCTCATCATCGTGCATTGGCTTTGTGTACTGTGATCCTTCCACAGGGTCTAAAGGTACCACTACGCATAGTGAATTTTTCTCAAAAATCGTCTTACGCTTCTTTAGATTTATCACTCCATACATGTCAGTGGTCCAACCTATTCTTAGTAGTGTGGGATATGGATTATTGTCATCGACAATCTCTATCACTTCGAAATCTGCAAGCGTGCTAGCACCTTCAATATCTACCTTTATTCCATGCAATCTTCCCATCAGTAGGATCTTTTGTTGGTTTTCCATTCATAATTGAATAGGAGACCATTGCAATGTGGGCCTGCCCATGTGCTCCCATGTCTGCTTTGGTAGGACATTCGTGTCTGATCTTAGATCCAGAATCACTTGATCCATTTCATATTCCCCGATTTGCGTAGTCAATATCATCTCCCTTCCTGTTTGCGTTGTGTGCCTTCCGAGCTTCCGAACTACGCGTAATTCTCCTAACCCAACACACCTAGTGATGATTTCTTGCAATCCCTTCACATCCTTGCTGTCGCGCAACAACTTCACGCATGTCTCTAGAAAGGTAGTGAGCATTTATGGGTCCATCTCCAGTTCTAGTTTGTCTTTACTACCTGAAGTGGAGGCTTCCATGAAGCTCTTCTTAGCTTCCATGAATGTCTCCTTTGCGCGCTCCAAATCGAAGTCTGGTTCCTTTGTTGGAGCTTTGCAAACCCAGGCACTCTCTTTGGGCTGCTTGCCCTTGTCATCTCCTATTGTGATACTGCTTCAGAGCACGATGTTTATATTCGGGTCCTCTTCACGTGACTCAGACCTCATCATTTGTAGGTTCTGAGTCAGGGGAGGCTAGAGTGTTCCTTTATCGCGAAACCTCGCTATCAGTGTGGGGCAGTCCTCCATCTCATGATCAAACAGGGTACAATATAAACATGATTCTCTCATCGAATTTGTACAATCACGGGCATAATGCCCTGGCCCTCTGCAATTGTAACAAATCAGCTATCCATGACCCCTTCCTGGTCCCATTCCACCTCGAACGCGTCTACACCCCTGAAATCCAGTGCATGTCATCCCTGCATTTTGATCTAGGGCTCGCGTTTTGACCTGAACTCTATAGGTAGGGGTCCGATCCATCATCAGTTCATAATTTCTATAGGTGCACTCATCATGGCCTACTAATTTGTAGAAATTACAGAACAATTACTGCGACGTCTGCGTATACTTATGTAATAGGTGGCAGTTATCTGTAGCATGCTACTCTCTTATATGACAAATCACGCACCATAATGCAGGCACTGCACTCGGTCCTACTTGTGCCTCTGTTCTCAATGGCATTAGTCCTCCTCCCGCTAGGTAGTTCGTGAAGATTGGACAATGGTCCTTATCATGTCCTTGGCTTTTGCACTTTATGCACCATACCTCCTCACACGCTTCTGGGTGAGTTGTTTTGTTTTGCTTCAAAATCTACATCTCCAGACACAGATTTTTCAACTGTGCATGGATCTGTTGCATTCTTAGGCTAGGATCTTGTATTGGGGTCTCGTGCAGTCTCATTGCAATATCCAAAGCTTCGGCCTGGGTGGATAACTTTTGCTGTGAAAGCGTCATCCTTAGATGCAGCGTTAGTGATGATATAAACCATGCGCAGTGCTGGCCATCCATCAAGGTCATGTTGGCTTCGTGAATCATACCCTTCAGTCTTTGATCTAGCTCCCAGGGGGTCTCTCCTAGAAGCATCGTGATTTCCTTAAACCCGATAATTGACCATGTCTCTGATTTTGGCCTGTTAAATTCCCTGTTTAGCGCAACTTGGATATCCGCGATCCTCGCATTTGGATTGTCATTAGAATGCTTAATGTACCATGTCAGTGCATGATCCTGCAACACACTTACCAGTGTTTCCTTCTTTATGTTATCATTCATGACTCCTTGCGCTTCCCATACAACCTTTACCATGAACCAAAATTGGTCCAGATCTTCGTTCCCTACTCCTTTGAACACTGGAAACTTTATTGTGCTCGCCATATTGAACTGTGGTGGTTGTAGAGGTGGTCTGGGTGAAGATGGGGTTGAAGATGGTGAAACTGGTGGTGATGTAGGTGGGGGTGGTATGCGCAGAATTGGTTGCCTTATCTTCCTTGCTTTCTCGCCAAGGCGAAATCAAGGGGATAGTTTCTATCTTTGCACTACCTTCATTTCTATCCATCCTCCCACTTCACGTAGCCCCAAACATTAATTTATTCACATAACCTACTTTTCACACAATAACATTTTAATCCAAGTGTTCAAAGATTTAAGATACTTATCTTGCGGTACTTTGAGGAAGCGTCGTTCTGCCTCGTTGTAGCTGACTGATGTATCTACCATGAACTCAGTGATAAACCCTCCTATAATTCAATCGAGCTAATGGTCCACAACATGCACAATCTTATCTTCTGATGCTTCTAGTCTGCGCACCAACTCTGGAGTCCACACAATAGGTTTGTCGAGCCTATACCTTCCTTGACTGTCTGCTAGCTTCGCGATCCACTCATACAACTTAGAGGGGAAGGATGCAAAGAAAATTTTGTGGATTTCCATATATAAGTAGTGCTCTAACCACTGTTCCTTGGATACTCGCGGATTCCTATTTTCTTGCACCACGAACTCGTGAATTTTTCTGTCCAGCCACTCTTCAATTTCTTTTTTTTTTTTTTCGGGTTCCAGTGACACGACATCAGACATCTCTTATGCAGATCCCAGTCCTAGCAATGAAACCATTTGTTGGCTTGTTGGGGCTTGACACAGTTTAATAGGTGATTTATCCAAACAAATCTCAGTACTACTAGCCCTTTTGGCAACAGTCTATGGAGTGCAGACTGAGGTCTCACCTGAGGTATTATGGGAGGGTGCTAGAACCAGGTTTCTGCACCCTGGAGATGTCTAATGAGTTCAAGTGGTCCGCGGTTCAGCCCTGCACACACGTTGCTACGTGCACTTTCCCTTACCTCGCAGCCTATGATGTTGCCTTCGTGCAGCCCTACTCGGGGGTCGAACGTTGTTATTACCCAAGTTCTTACTAATATTCCATTGTTAGTTGATTAACTTAGCCTACTTGTACGCGTCAAGTTATACTTAGCAATTTAAATCATTCATACAGGTGCGCTGAGTAAATAAATAGTATATTTGCAATTTATATCAAACATGTAATAACCCAAGAACAGATACATAGAATTAAGATAAAACTTCTCTTTATTATTTTCTTCCTCAGTTACAGACTTGAATCAACTATGCGCACTCAGTTGCAGAGCGTTCTCCTACTCTACGGCCTAAGACATACTTAGACACTTAGACGCTTTCTCTTCACTTCACTACTTCATTATGATTTTTCCCTTCTTCCTCTTTTACACTTAGAGCCTCTCTATTTATACAATCCCATGGTCTGCAAACCATGGGTAGGCAAACATTACATTACAAGACTACGGCATACAACCCTGTGACTCTATGATACATTTCGCGCTTCGCACCTGCAATTCGCAGAGTCTTTACAACATGATTAGATCAAGACTTGGGCTTTAAGCCCCAAAACATGCCTTGGGGGGGGATTCCATGCCCAAAACATGACTCATCTAGTTGACTTCATAGCACATGTTTGGTTATGTGTTCACAAGATACATGAGTGAACCCACCAATTGCAGGTCAACAATCACATCCACTTCCTCATCTGAATTCGCATCCTCTTTCCTCTAGTTGGTCTCTAGATGAGTCTCCATGGCTTTTCCCCTGTCCATGTCGAACCTTTGAAATATCTCATTGACATACTTTCCTTGAGAGACAAACAGTTATCCATCACCTTTCCATACTTCCAATCCAAGGAAGTAGTGCATGAGACCCATGTCCTTCATCTCAAACTCTCTTACAAGGTCCTCCTTGTAAGATTTGATTAGTTTTTCATCACCAGTCAAGGTCAATTCATCCACATATAAAAAAAATCAATGATTTGCCTTCTACCAAAATATGATAGATGTTTTCTTCTCCTTCATTTTTGGTGAAGCCCAAATCGGTGAGATATTTATTGATCCCAGTGTACCAATCATGGGGTACTTGCTTGAGACCATACATTGCTCGCTTGATTCTACATGTTATCACTCAGGTTGTCCCTAGGCTCCTGTAGGGATACGGCCGAGGTAACCAAAAACCAATCTTTGGATTGCAGGTTCTAGCCCACCTGCAATCAGAGAGGGCTCTCTCTTAATGATTTGATGTTTTTAGGCTAGCTTTTTGGTTCAGGGGTTTTTGTTTGTGTTTCGATGGAAGGAAAATGCTTTCAGCCAGAGAGGCAATTCATGAAGTGATAAGTTTCAAACCATTGGGCATGGAGTCATGGGTTAGGATTACCAGTGCGCTTTCTTGGTCACAAGAGCAATATGGAGTGGGATAGCTGCATATAACACAACTTTCAAACTAAAGGATGAATAATATGTAAGGAATGAGAGGCACTTAAGAATCTCTCACTCAGCTTAACAGAGGGAAGGATGACCTCTATCTAGGGGCAATGAAGAATCCCTGGATAACTGTCTAAGGTTAAGGCAAACATGAGCCATGTGGAATTCATATTTATGCCTAAACAGAGGAAAACATAAAGAAACAACAGAAATTGAGCATAGAGTGTATTTAAACAAATTCTAAGCTAGTCTTCTTTTCTGTTGTTTAGATGGTAACTTAATGAAAGGAAAACAGAGGTAAGAAGCACTTATTGAGTTATGTAACAGCATGAGAATTCCATAATCACTCTTCAACCGGTAAACACAGTGAACAATCCATTCTCCAAATCTCATAAGTAGTCTTTGATTATAGAAACTATCAGGTATTACAGCGCGAGTCTCTCCTAGAGCAAAATCAGCTAAAGATAGCTTGTTGACCAACCAACCAACCCTTGATACAGTATTGAGGGCTGCTTTTATAGTGCAAATATCTCAAACTATTTATTACAATTGACCTAAAACAGGTCTGCAAAAAGAGCTTTCTAAACCTAAAACTGTGCCAAAATTAAATGCAGGTAAATATCTATTGAACTGTGTCAGAGGTAGCTAGATCAAAAAGAGTGCAATGTGGCCCTTGGTGGCTTGATGCAGCACTGTTGGAATAACTATGCTTTGGGATTTGCAGTTCTGTTCTGGTGTGAGTTAAATGTGCAATAACCATGATTTGAGAGTTTTGAGTGGCCTCGCCCCTTTCTTTGACTTTGGTGGAAGGTATTTAATTTTCACCTGCTTTGGGCCGCTGTTAAGATCTTCGGTGATACTCTTTGCCGCTACATTGATGGTCTCCGCCGCTTTCTGGTACTCTTTGACGTGCTTTCTCTTTGTAAATTTGATCTGATACTCTTTAATCTCTGTCTCTGGTCTCTTCCTGCCTTCCAATCGGTTTAATTTGGCAAAATCGGGCAATTTTGGGCTTTTTGGGTGCAAAACGGGCCAAGGAATCAAAAGATTCCCTAATATCACTCATTTCCCGTAGTGATGCACGATTAGCGCTTCGTGTTAATCGCACATCGAAAACTGCCTCCATTTCTCGTTCCAGAGCTTCGAAGCTCGACTTTCGCGCTTGCGCGTTTTTCCCTTTTTCTGGATGTTGACGTCAACATGATGTCAGCTGTACGGTGGATGATGTCAACGAGGTGACGTGGTAGGGTGACTCATATGTTACTGCAATGCGATCAACTTCTTCCAATGCGATCGCAATATCGCATCGGCGGAGAACGAGAGGGTATTTATTTTGGAAATGCGATGCTTGCGACTGTTGATCACCGATATCACGATATCGCATCAGGCAAAAGGAAAGGGGCACACCTATGTGGTAAAAATATTGTGATATGCCGATGCGAGATGGCTTAGCAGGGCCGGAAGAAAGTTAAGGCAATCGGCAAGGTTTTATTGCGATCGGAAGGAGTAAAGAAGTGTTTTTGAAGAGTATTTGGGGTTTCGGAAGGGGTCCGATAACTTTTTAGAAAGGAATTTTATGCTTTGGAAGGAGTCCATTGCATTAGAAGATGGTTTGAAGGGGCAGCATGAGGGTTCTTGCCAAGTTTCAGATACACTGAGGAATTCCCGGGGGTACTTATGGTTATTTTCAACCGGGGGGGGATATTTACTTAAGGGATTTATCTACATAGTTTTAGTAAGGGGATGGGGAAAACATAGGGAGTTAAATAATAATGTCAGTAGTTAATATGGAGATGACAAGAAAGCGCTAAGTTTCAGATCTTAGGCTTCAAAAAGGGAGATAGAACCTTATAGAGAAAGTATGGGTCCTCCTTGAGTGAAGCAGATCTTCACCCAGACTAATGACATGGAAAATGATGAAACTAAGAGATATCAAGTAGATCTTGACCTCTTTTGGGGAAATTAGTTAATGATTTCGGGAAGATGGAGAAAATGAAGTTAGTTATGCCTGGTTTGAGCTCCTTCATATGAAAAATGCTTGATGACTGTGACCTGAGTAGAGATGATACTTTAAACATGAACAGACCATCAAGATTCT
>APFE030776818.1:109787-176904 GCA_000404065.3 Pinus taeda
ACAAAATGACTAACTAACTACAAAAATGACTAACCACTAGCTAACCAAAAATGACTAACTGAAATGAGGTCTCAAGCCCTCTTATTTATACAATTTGAGGACCCAACAGTCCTCCTAGAATTTAGGGACTTGGCTACCCAAGACTTGTAGTTAACAGCAGTCCAACCTTGCTTGGCTGCCCTTGTGTTAATTGATTTGGTGGCCCTTGAACTCCGAGCTGATGGTGGAGAATTCGAGGTAAGGGCCCATAAATGAAGGGAACACCTTCCTAAAAATACTCTCCACGAATTTGGCTGCCAACTGTTCATTTCAACCATTGACTTTGTCTCCAAATTGACCAAAAAGGCTACACAAAGCACACATTAGACTTGTTGGCATAATGACTAACCCCATTCACTCTATTAGCATAATATAATAAAAAACATGCAATAAACTAATGAGAATGGTGGATTAAGTCGAATTAGGAGGTTGAATGAGCCCAAATAATCATCCATTTTTGGGTCTCATCAGTTATGCATTCATCAGAGTTTGCATGTTGTCCTGATATTTTATCATAATGTGGTTCTTTGGTCTTTCTCCTCAACCCCTTGAGTCATCTAGCATGTCATCTTTCCTTGTGGTCACTGAGAGATAGATTTGCACAGTTTCCCTTGGTAGTGACTATTGTCAGGATGAGGCCCTGTCAAGTATACCTGCATAGTTTCTGAATGAAGAATAGACTGTACAATTAGGACAATAATGTGTAGCTTTGGGATGAAAGACATTGTTGTGGGATGGGGTCCTGGGAGGACAGTTCTGCACAGTTTTCCTAAGCAAGGCTATCAGACTTCTCTGCACATTTTTTTAGAGAAACATTGGATTCCTAACTTCTCTACACATTTCTAAAGAGCAATTTTGGCTACTTGCCTACTCTGTGCATTTCTGGAGAGAAGTGTTGGCTAGGAAACTAAGGGACAAAACTACGCAGATTTTGGAGATAGTGGGTTCTGGCTGAGGGAAGGACACTAGAGGAGAACACTCTGTAGTGTTATATGTCAAGGCAAGATTGAGTTCCTATCCATTGCATAGTTCTAATAGGAAAGTAAAAAATCTTTAGGGTTGCAGAAGAAAAGAGTGCAGTTTCGGAAAGATGGATTGGGCTAGGTTTCTCAAGAAACTGGCTAAGTGTGGGATCAGTGAAACTGATTTAAATAGTGATAGAACTTGAATATGATCACACAATGGAATTTTACTTAGTGATACAACATAAAACATACAAAACATATAAAACATACTCTGCTTGATACAACAAACTTTGTGACAAGAGTGCATGAAGTGAGTTTGAAACATGTCTATGCAATGAGAAAAACTCATAAGTGCAAATCTTTCCCCTTGCAACAGAACAAACTTCCCTTTGCATGGCAAATGATAATCCCATGCCCAAAGATGACACATACTGCATAAACATGGGAATGTGGACAACTCTTAAGATCAAGGAGGGGACTTGAGATCATCATATTATCAATAAATGATCAAGGAATTATCATTACAGGATCCATGGTAGGCTTTGAAATTTGGATGTAGGCCAATATTTTGGAGGGTGTTGTAGCCACTACAACACTTGGTGACACACTGGTTGAATACCATCTTCTTTGTTTCGGTGTATTTTAGTGCAGGACCTTGGTCTTTCAAGGAGTATTGACTAACTGTACAAATTTCTCCAACTTCACCATGTACCCCATGGGGAGACATGGTTCACCATGTACCAACTCAGTCAAACACAACAAAATATTCACCTAGATCGCTGTGTTTCAAAATCAGGAAGGGTAGTTTGGCTCAAGAGCTTAATATTTTCAGAGTATAAGTTTTCATCTCTAGTGTTGCTCCAATTCCAGTAGGCCTAGAGAGTACCCCAGTGGAGTCACATAGGAACACAAGCATTGCTCAACTACCGGAAAACTTGGACAATACCCCAATGGAGTTGCTTGCTTCACCTCTCTGCATAGGAAGCCTTTCTCTTCTTTTGCCTTTGTTATTTTTTTTAAAGAGAATTGTGCATAGGCACTTATTTATTTTTTGGGGCGAAAGAGGAATCCTTATTTATCGAGAGAAGGAGAGGTTGTTCCTTCAGAGAATCATGTAAGACCTCAAATTCATATTTTCTTGTCAAATCTTTTTACTTTCTCTATTTCTACTAGTTGGATAAGCTTGAGCACACAGAGTAGAAGACCAAGTACATGCATGGTTTTTTCCAATTTGGACATAGTTTCATGGTTTGATTGAAACTTTATTTACATATGGCTCGTATTTTCCATCAAGACTTAATTGGCCAGAGGTTATGACCAAGCACATAGAAGATAGACACAAGACTGGCCAAGCATTGTAGTGTCACAAGACTCTTTGTACTTTGGCCACATACCATTCAGAAACTAGAGCACAATTCCAGGCACAACACTTATTTGCGTAGTGAAATAAAATGGAAAAGTAAACATGAAAGGAAAAACAATATGAGAGGAAAGGCATACACAACAATCTAAAGAAACTAAAAGACAAGAAATCAAAATAGTTGAAGCAAACAGGATGTAAAACCAGAATAAGTAAACCATGACAGACTACGTGTGCAAGGAAAGGAAGACTAAGATGCAACTAATCCTACTCCTACCCTTACAGCTAAATGATCATGGTTATGTGAAATGAAATTTTCCGGTGAAGCCGCCGTAGTCTCTCCCAACCTGCATCCACAAAGATACAAGCGATTAAAACCGATAAGCAATAGTGTGCAACAGAAAATACAAAAACTTGAGAAGCTTGCACACGGAAAGGAAGGTATTTTCTGTGGTAAAAAATATGTGTCACAACCACCTAATGTATGTTCTTACCTCTTCTATGGATATCGTTTCTAAACAAACCTCAGAAGCTTCTTGCGAGTGTGTCCATATCTGCACTGAGCTCCTTAGCAAGCATGAGGAAGGATTGAGGCTTGTTGCTTGCAAAATGGATTGCCACGTCAGATTATTCCAACCATTCAATGATTAGATTGTGAGATTCATAATGGTTGTTTGAACAACCTCATGATCGATGAAAGGGTGAATTTTTTATTTGATACACTGGATCACGATGGGAATCTTGGAAGGGAAAATAAATTTAATCATTCTCAACAGTCATGCAAAGACAGTGAAGACTTTCCATAACCATCAATGCAGGCTGAAGTGCCTCACCTACTTGATAGAAGTCATAATAGAAACATGGTAAATGACGAAGACTAGAGAGCATGAAGAAACTGTCATTGGATGTGTTGTTGAGAAAATTGTAAGATGAATGAGAGTCACCCAGGATAAAGGAATGATCAGATGGGCTGGTTGAATGTCAAGTTCCCAGTTTTCAATTTTAACAATCTTACAAATGCTCTACATAATCGAACCAATTTCATTATGAGCTAGATATGACAGGCATATTTGTAGTGAAGGTTCGCAAGAAGAACGCGGAGCTAATCAGGGAAGGTAAAATTCGATAAGACTTATTGTGAGAAAGGAAGTCTTTGAGATGATCAACTTCACAATTCCATGATTCTATGAAGGACAGACACTCCCAACCCAGGTTTGATGTAAGAGATGTGCATGAATATGGATGCACTGTGATATATTCGTGGAATAGGTCATTAGTGAAACTTCTAAAATTTGGAAGATCACACCCTAAATACCAAACATTTGTTACATGGGGAACCACATCGAATGAAACCATGTAGATAGCTGAGTTGTGCATGAGAAACTAGATCTAATATGGTTTGGGGGGCTTACCAAAGTCGTGAGGTCCTAACATAGCCATTGAACAACATTGAAGTTCCTTTACTCCTTGGCACATTCTGAAACTTTCCATAATTATGGAATCACATTTTGAAGCGTAAACAAGATCATGCATGGCTTGAGGGTGGCTGATGTTGCTAATTTTAAAACTACTCTCAGGATGAGAGCCATCTTTGTTACAAGCTGCACCAAATTTTTTAGCTTTAGCAAGATGGCTTGAAGAGTTGTCTCCATGCAAGAGAAGATATTTTAGGGAATGGAAGTACACTCTTTGATTAGACTATTTTCATCATGGACAACCTCACTTCCTTATGTTCACAGAGGAGATAGCTCATCGGATGAAGTAGTAAGAGAACATGGAGTATCTATGACGCATGTGGATGCATTGTGAATGGTAGGACACATGGAAAAGTGAGGTGAAAAGGAAGTTTCGATATTAATGTCTTTTGTGACCAGAGCACATTCTAGATCTGAGTTAGAGTCCTCATGAGAAATCATGAGATTACATGATGTGCTTGGGAATTTGTCACAACATATAGAAGCATGGGAGTGATGACTTCCCAAGGATGCGGGTTGATCAAAATAATTAATTGTATAACATGTTTCACTGAGATTAGTAGATTGAGAATTGCAAAAGAATGGAAGTTCATTGTTTTGTTGCAGACAATTTTGATTCAGAGAAGGGGATTTGATAGTGCCCTCACCTTTATGCACCTTCGTCAGTGTAATATGACTACCTTGCATCTAATCACAGTTTGAGCAAGTAGCTTGAGAATCGAGAGAATGTGCACAACTGGTTGGTGAAGTAGATTTATTAAGAGAGTCATGGTACAAGGATTCATGACTTTTGATTGATGGAGGATGGTAGAGAGGTAGACCAGCTTCGAGACTTGAGTTGTGAATGATGACGTCCTCTTGTGGAATGGATGAATAAGTCTTAGCTATAGGATTTATGATCCATTCTAGAAATTCATGCATGGAAGTGGTAGACAGATGAGAAGATGGGCTGGTGACATTCTGTGTAGATTTCTTACCTTTGAAATCATTGGAAGGGGGAAACCACATTGGGACTTGAAAGGGAGGAGGACAAGTAACAACTGGGGTGTTGGGCTTCTCCTCTACAATTTGAGGTGCCTCATGATCAACAAAAGTTGGGGAAATAGAAAAATTGATAGGTTCAGGTTCACCATATGAAGAGACATGAACCAAGTGCTGAAACTCTTGCTTCAAGAAATCTGAGTTCAAATCATCTTCTAGAATTTCATAGAAAAGGTGAAGAAATCTATCAGAAAAATCTCCAACTAATTCGTTAGGCTCTATTCTTAATACTTCAATCCTTCCACAAACATCTTGGTAGTTATACTTACCCAAGGTTTGATGCAGCTCCTTGAGGAAAGGGTGAAGGGAATAGATTGAAGGAGGTAGCAAGGTATGACACCATCCATTAGCCCGACCTTCAAGCGTGAGGAAGAAAAGAAAACAAGTAGACTCTTCATTATCAATTTCATAAGGTTTGCAAAATTGAAGAAAATTAGAAATGTACTTAGTTATGGACATTTTGTCCTCACCATCAAACCTTAACTGGGGCAAGTGATTGAGAAGCTCATCGGGGGGGGGGGGGGGGGGTGAAAATTAATCAAGGGAAAAATAAGAGAAACACACCAGGAGTATGATTTTTGTATGAGACATTTTAGATAAAAGATTCAAACTAGTTGCAATAGGCTCAACTTGCCATATGGCCCTCCTTCTAGAGCCATTTTGTCGACAGTCTTGGACCCGCCAACAAAGGGGATCTCCCTACTATGAAGTCCCAATCATACCTAGCACCATTTGGTGTAGGGGTACCATCTAGTACGATGGCCCGATTTCCATTATCTTAGATATTGCCTTAGCTCTTATTGGTCAACACATGAGAGTGTTATTATTGTAACTTCAAAAAGCGAGGTACCTGTGCCTAGTAAGTGTGTAATGTAACTTGTGTCCAAGCTCTCTTACTGTAAGATGAGAGAGTAAATTAAGCTTCTAGATGAGAGGTAGTAGTACTGTTAGATTTAGTCCTTTGGCTTTCCTTCAGTGATCAAAATGGGCCTCTTACTATGTTTGATTTTGTTAGATGTTTTTCACATGATCATCAACAAAAAACATGTCATAAGTGTGTCCATTAGAAGTAGCTCAGAAAGGGATTTCCAATGGTATATCACACTCTAAAAACTGGCTCCCGGATCAGAAGATATGATCAAATGAATGATTAACTCAAAGATCTCGCCATGCAGCTATTTATGTGTTTAATGATCTCGAGGAAACTAGGAGAAGTCAGTGGCTAGACTGTGATAGAGAAGGAAAGAACATAACATTTTAGGTTTATTGCTATGTTGTTAATCCCCATCTAAATATATGGCGAACTCATATAAAATAGATATCCATGAATCTATACAAAGGGAACTGTAGATTGCTGACAATGATATTGCTGGTGAAAGGTTGGTTTACAGTTGCCGGTCTCATGGTTCTAGAGAGGAATTACTTGGATATTTATAAGTATGAATCTTGGGAAGGTTGAAATTGATGAGGAGGTAGATTTCATTATATTGGAATGGAGAAAGGGTTCCATTATACCTGAAACAGGCCCCCTCAATGATAGCTCTACTGCCTACTAAGGAGTTTCAGTTGATGGCTAAAGATAAATTCAATACAATTGAAATAATTGAAAATTCAGAGTTTGATTCTATTGGTTCTACAACAGGTGAATCAAATATGTCAAGGGAATTCATTTGTTCCTCTGATAAGGGAGGGTGGAGGACATAAAACAGGCTTACAGATAAGAAATTGGTTGTTGTCATGGAAAAAATTGATGGAGGGAAAGTAGGCAAAGCAAGTGTTCAAGGATTTGGTGTAATGTGTGAAGATAGTGATGAAATCCAAGGTTTACAAATTTCCCGGAGCTGGAATAATTGTTGAGATACTCCTGTGGAGAGATGAGAAGCACACATTTACCATAATGTAGGAAGTGGCACGTGCAATAACACTATGAGAGTATTAGTCATTTTGTTCATATTGTGAAACTTGATACAACTATGAAGGACTTGAAGGTTTGCAGAACAATTAGAGGATTATTTGGATAAAATCTATCTTGTTTTTATTTCCTGAATCATAATGTATATGATCAAATCAACACTAAGACCCAGCCACGTATCCTAGAGACCCTTGAATCATTTAAGTTGGAGTTGAACTGATGTTGCAATTGCAAAAATGAGCTATAGGGTGCCTCTAAAGGGTTTTGACCTTAGTGCTTTTTGTTTTACCATGGTCTATTGAATATGGGCTATACTTTTTGTTCATTGCAGCATGTGTAAACCAGTGCGGCTTTGTCATCAACACACAAACTTATGGCTACAAGATTTGTAGCATCAGGTTTCATTTCTATAAGAGCTAAAGTGGCAAGGATGAAGTATGGTAATGCTTTGTGGGTTAACGCTTTTATCCCCCACATCAAAAATTGGGAACGAAGGCCCAACTCAGCTCCAAATATTAGTGCCCCTACATCCACAACACATACAAGTCAAAACATTGAAACCAAGTAAAAAAATCAAAATCCAAGCCGATCTGGATTGTGGCACTGTGATCCTAGATGTGGCGCTGTGCTCCTAGACTATGGCATTGCACGTATCCCTTTGGCACTACGTGTAGGGTCATTCTAAAAAACAAAGTTCTATAGGTGCCCGCTTGGCCTCACATTTCTCTTTCGCTCACACTGGCTTTAATCCAAGAAGTCTACTAGACAATGAGTTGGGTAGGACACCTCCCATGCTGTGGAAATCCTAGAATCATTTTGGTTGTGATATCAATGAGAAAGTAATCAAAGAAACCGCTGAGGCGTTGATCTCAAATGGGTTTAGTAAACGTGGTTATGAATTTGTCAATATAGATGATTGTTGGGGGAAGCTCAAGCGAGCTAGACATGGAAGATTACCCATCTGGTATCAAAGACCTTGTTGATTATGTACACAACAAAGGTATCAAGCTCATGATATATTCAGATGACAAATCATCCATAAATAGCATCTTGTAACTCATAGACCATGATCCATATGTCTAAAAATAGACATAGTCTAAAAATAGACTTTGTGCGAAAAATATCCTGCGGGTCCACTTAGTGAAGGCGACTTCTTTTCACTAAGCTCCATCATCTTGTTGCATTTTCAATAGAAAGAACTTGAAGATTAGTTGGATCAAAATCTTCATGAGTTCGTGGTACAAGAAAATAGAAATCCACAAATATTTGAGGAAAGGTGGCTGGATCGCTACATATACACCGAAATTCATGAGATCTTTTTTGCATCCTTCTCGACAAACTGTATTAGTGGATCACAAGGCTAGCTGATAGTCAAGGAGGGTGTAAACTATAAAAACCCATCGTGTGGACTCCAAATTTGTGGTGCATACTAGAGGCATCCGAAGACAAAATCGTACGAGCAGTAGATCACTAGTTGAATGAGATAATAGGAGGGTTTATCACTGAGTTTACGATAGACACAACTGTGAGTTACAGTGAGGCATAAAGATGCTTTCTCCAAGGACCATGGAGTAAGTACATAAAATCATTGAATATCTGGATTAAAATGTTGCTATGTGAAAAATGGGTTATGTGCATCCATTGATGTCTGGGGTAACATAGCGCGGAAGAGGCTACCAAGGGATTGAAAGATTAGAGAACAGCCCCCTAATTTCACTTTCGCAAGAAAGAAAGGAGGAGCTTACAAGGTTCTCTCTGAGAAGTGCAGTCTCATTGACAAAGAAGAAAATTCCACTGATACCACCACCATCCACGCCATCTCCCACTTCACCTACATAAAACCCATCTTTTCCTACCCCACCGCCGCCACCACCGACGGTTGGAATGGTGAGTGCAATCAAGTTGCCTATATTTAGGGGCATAGGAAATGAGGAACCATATCATTTCTGGTTCTTGGTAAAGGCTGTATAGGAAGCTCAAGGCATAACGAATGATAGCATCAAAAAGGCTACTCTGGTAAGCATTCTGCAGGATTGAGCATTGACATGGTATATAAAGTACTTTAGTGATCACTCGAATGAGGGAATATCAGCGATCCAAGATGCATTGAACAAAGAATTTAGCCAGCCAAAATTGAAGACGCAGTTAATCATCGGGTTCAAGGAGATCATGATGCTACCTGGTGAAACTCCGTGGGATCTGGATTAGAGATTGAAGAGTACGATCTGTGAGGCTAACATGAAACTGACAGATGCGCATCACTGCACGTGGTTTGTGGCATCTTTGACACAACATCTGGGGACGATGGTGTCACAATAAAATATCTCAACCCAAGCTAAAGCATTAGAGATAGTGATGAGGTTGCATAAAACTCCAATAGGATCTGGGGTTGGGAGTTCAGCAAATCCACGCACAACTACAAAACCTATGTTTAGAAATGCAAAGCCTGAAGTAGGAAAAGGTGCCCGGGTCAGAGATGTGCGAAGAGGTGTGGTGCGTAGAATGTAAGGTCCAGGGCCATGATAAGGCCATTGTCTGATATTCTCGAATTATTTGGCAAGGGGGGGGACCAATGCCATGGGGACCAGAGGCACAAGTGGGGCCAAGCACGGCGCTCACACTCTGGTGAACGATCTATCTGATGGGAGGTGTTATCACTCAGGTTGTCCCTAGGCTCCTGTAGGATACGGCTGAGGTAACCACAAACCAATATTTGGATTGCAGGTTCTAGCCCACCTGCAATCAGAGAGGGCTCTCTCTTAATGATTCAACTTTGTTGATGATTTTAGGCTAACTTCTGGCTCAGGGGTTTTTGTTTGTCTTTGGATGGAAGGAAAATGCTTTCAGGCAGAGAGGCAATTTATGAAGTGACAAGTTTCAAACCATTGGGCATGGAGTCATGGGTTAGGATTATCAGTGCGTCTTTCTGGTCATAAGAGAAATAATGAAGCAGGATAGTTGCTCATAACACAATCTTCAGACTAAAAGGATGAATGATATGTAAGGAATGAGAGGCACTTAAGAATCTCTCATTTAACTTAACAGAGGGAAAGATTATCTCTATCTAGGGGGCAATGAAAAATCCCTAGATATCTGTCTAAGGTTAGGGCAAACATGAGCCATGTGGAATTCATATTTATGCCTAAACAGAGGAACACATAAAGAAACAACAGAAATTGAGCATAGAGTGTATTTAAACAAATTCTAAGCTAATCTTCTTTTCTGCTGTTTAGATGGTAACTTATGAATGGAAAACAGAGGTAAGAAGCACTTATTGAGTTATGCAACAGAACAAGAATTCCATAATCACTCTTCAACCGGTAAACACAGTGAACAATCCATTCTCGAAAGCTCATAAGCAGTCTTTGATTATAGAAACTATCAGGTATTATAGTGCGAGTCTCTCCTGGAGCAAAATCAGCTAAAGATCACTTGTTGACCAACCAACCAACCCTTAATACAGTATTGAGGGCTGTCTTTATAGTGCAAATATCTCAAACTATTTATTACAATCGACCTAAACAGGTCTGCAAAAAGAGCTTTCTAAACCTAAAATTGTGCCAAAATTAAATGCAGGTAAATATCTATTGAACTGTGTCAGAGGTAGCTGGATCAAAAGAGTGCAATGTGGCCCTTGGAGGCTCGATGCAGCACTGCTGGAATAACTATGCTTTGGGATTTGCAGTTCTGTTCTGGTGTGAGTTAAATGTGCAATAACCATGATTTGAGAGTTTTGAGTGGCCTCGCCCCTTTCTTTGACTTTGGTGGAAGGTATTTAATTTTCACCTGCTTTGGGCCGCTGTTAAGATCTTCGCTGATACTCTTTGCCGCTACATTGATGGTCTCCTGGTACTCTTTGACGTGCTTTCTCTCTGTAAATTTGATCTGATACTCTTTAATCTCTGTCTCTGGTCTCTTCTTACCTTCCAATTGGTTTAATTTGGCAAAATCGGGCAATTTCGGGCTTTTTCGGTGCAAAACGGGCCAAGGAATCAAAAAATTCCCTAAAGATTCCCTAATATCACTCATTTCCCGTAGCGGTGCGCGATTAGCGCTTCGCGCTAATCGCGCATCGAAAACTACCTCCATTTCTCGTTCCGGAGCTCCAAATCTCAACTTTTGCGCTTGCGCGTTTTTCCCTTTTTCTGGATGCTGACATCAGTTATACGGCGGATGACGTCAACGAGGTGACGTGGCAGGGTGACTCATATGTTACTGCGATGCGATCAACTTCTTCCGATGCGATCGCAATATCGCATCGGCGGAGAACGAGAGGGTATTTATTTTGGAAATGCGATGCTTGCGACTGCCGATCGCCGATATCGCGATATCGCATCGGGCAAAAGGAAAGGGGCACACCTATGTGGTAAACATATTGCGATATGCCAATGCGAGATGGCTTACCAGGGTCAGAAGAATGTTAAGGCAATCGACAAGGGTTTATTGCGATCGGAAGGAGTGAAGAAGTGTTTTTGAAGAGTATTTGGGGTTTCGGAAGGGGTCCGATAACTTTTTAGAAAGGAATTTTATGCTTTGGAAGGAGTCCATTGCATTAGAAGATGGTTTGAAGGGGTGGCATGAGGGTTCTTGCCAAGTTTCAGATACACTGAGGAATTCCCGGGGGTACTTATGGTTATTTTGAACTAGCGGGGGGGGGGATATTTACTTAAGGGATTTATCTACATAGTTTTAGTAAGGGGATGGGGAAAACATAGGGAGTTAAATAATAATACCAACAGTTAATATGGAGATGACAAGAAAGCGCTAAGTTTCAGAGATCTTAGGCTTCAAAAGGGGAGATAGAACCTTATAGAGAAAGTACGGGTCCTTCTTGAGTGAAGCAGATCTTCACCCAGACTAATGACATGGAAAATGATGAAACTAAGAGATATCAAGTAGATATTGACCTCTTTTGGGGAAATTAGTTAATGATTTCGAGAAGATGGAGAAAAGGAAGTTAGTTATGCCTGGTTTGAGATCCTTCATATGAAAAATGCTTGATGATTGTGACCTGAGTAGAGATGATACTTTAAAACATGAACAGACATCAAGATTCTGCAACCTCAAAACTACCTACCCAGCCTACTTACCTAACATTTTTTCTTCTTTTAGTTTGGGTGCACTTAGACTTGCAGACCCAGCATTTCAATTTTTCTTTTTATGCCTTCCCATCTACAACTACCCTTATTTCTTCCAAGGACCCAGATTAAGCAGTTGGGCTCCTTTGCTTCTCTATCTATCTATCTACGAATCTACCAAGATTAGGCTGTTTGGACCTCCCTTCAGCTGAAACTTCTACAAAACTGGAATGACTCTTCAAAGTTGGAGAGGCGTTAGATGAACTCTGAGTAGCCTTCTTTGCTTAGTGACAGTTTAGCAAATATGGAGCATTGTAGCATGCAAATTATGACATATTTGGCCTGTAAAATGTCAATCATGAAATATGAGTAACCTGCTGCAGCAGGAGGCTAACTCTACACACATGAGATTCTCGATCAAAAGTCTTGAAGCCTTCTAGTTGATCGATATACACCTCCTCTTAATAACCCCATTGAGGTATGTAGTTTTCACATCCATCTCGTGGATCTTCCACTCCATCTGTGTAGCCAAAGCAAGGATTGATCTAATGGATGAGTACATTGCTACAGGAGAAAAGGTATCCTCATAGTCAATTCCCTCCACTTGAGAGTACCCCATGGCCACAAATATTCCCTTGTACTTTTCTATGCTTACATTTGTTGTCAACTTCACCTTGAAGATCCATCTTGACCCCACAATAGATTTGTCTGTTGGTCTTAGGACCACTTCTCAAACACTTTTATTTACAATCGATTCATACTCCTCCACCATTGCATCAACCCATACTATTTTCTCTGATGCTTCCTTGAAAGAGGATGGTTGAGTCTCTACTAGCTATGTCATTAGAGCCATGTAGCAAGTGTATTGATCTAGTGACCTTCTTTGACTACATTGATTTGAAGGAGAACCGACATTCTCCCTCACATCCTGCACAAGTATCTCAGCTTCCCTAGTCCTCTTCCTACCTTCTTTGGATGATTATGCTTGAGTGGTTGTCTCCACTCTCTGCTCCTCAACTTGTGGTTTCTCCACAAGATCTTGAAGCTCCTCCTTTGGATCTGAAATCTCCTCCTTTGCTGGGATTTGAAGCTCCCTCTCAAGAGAACCCTGCATGGCTTTGTCTTCATCAAATTTGACGTCCCGTCACATGATTTTCATCCTGAGGGATACAAAATACACATAGTAGTTGTGGGGAGTTTATTTCTAACCCACAAATACCCCCAACTTTCTTGTCAGTTATAGATTCTTCCTTGATTCTTTGGAGACATGGCAATAGACAGAGGCTCCAAAAATATTGAAGTGTGAAAAATCCAGCTTCCTCATTAAGAACGAATCCTCTAGTGTGATCATGCCAAGAATCTGATGAGGAATCCTATTCTACAAATAGATCGTTGTGTTGCATGCTTCATCCCACAAGTGTAGAGGAAGGTTTTGGTCATGGAATGTCACCCGTGTTTCTCCCAGAATGTTGTGGTTCTTCCTCTCAGCCACCCCATTCTATTGTGGGCTGTTGTCAACTCTTGTTGAATGCCTTATTTTGCACATAAATTTTTGAACTCATTCGAAACGTACTCACCTCCATTATTGGTCTTGAGAGCCTTCACCTTCTTTCCCATTTCTTTCTCCACTAGTGCCTTGAAATCTAAGAACTTGGAGAGAGTATCACCCTTATTCCACATGAATAAGATCCATCACTTTCATGAGTAGTCATCAATAAAGATGACAAAATACTTATGCCTGGTAGTGGAGGCTATTGAGAAAGGTCCACAAGCATCATAGTGGATCCTTTCATGGACTGCATGTGCTCTGTTGTCCTGATCATGGAAATTGGCCTTTTTTTACTTCCCCAAGGTACACCCTTCACATGTGTCTTGTTGCTATAGCGCTCCTTTGGGGAGGTCTGTGGTAATCTGTTATATGATATTCAAAGTGCCATGATGCAAATGGCCAATTATTCTATGCCATGGTTTTCTAACATTGCTACTCTACACCTTCTCTTCCTTTACGCTCAATGCAACACAATCCTCCACATATAGCTTATCGATATTCTTCACATGATCCCCGATATACTTCACCCATCCTGTGGTTATGTGTCTCAATAATGCATTTTCCTTTGATGATGATCACATCATAACCATGGTCTTCCAAAAATGCAATGGAGACAAGATTCTTCTTTAGACCCGGAACAAACACCACATCCCTAAGAATGAGAGGGGAGTCTGACTCCCTTTGAAAGGGGTTTGTATCAATCCCATTTCTATTGTACCTTCCATCATCTCCCATCTCGATGTGCATCTAGATATCCTTCTCCTCCAAATCACTGAAAAAAATATATTCCTCGTCATATGGAACAAGGCACCGTTGTTGAGGTACCACACACTTTCCATCACTAGGTTTGCCATGCATGCAATGATAGTAAAATAAATCTCAAATTGTAAACCCAAAGCTTCACCTTTTCCTCCTCCCTAGGTCTTCTTTCTTGTCTTCTTGTGTGGCCACTTCGTGGCATAATGCTCAAATTCATGACAATGAAAAAACTTGATTCTAGAAAAGTATTTCTTCTTGCCCCCTTGACTAGATTTTGCTTTGGATTGGGATTTATTACCTTTCCCTTTATTTGCCTTTCTAACCAAGGAACTGTTCTCCTAATCCTCGCCTTTCCAACCAAGGCACTGTTCTCCTCATCCTCGCCTTTCCAACCAAGGAACTTTTCTCCTCATCCTTGCCATTGGAGGAATTCTTGTCTTTTGTATTCCACCTTATTTCTTCTTGCACCAGGTCAAACTATAAGCGCTACGAAATTGGTAATTTATTCATATCATTTACCGAATCTTGATAGCTATGTTAGCTCTTGGAAGGCCCAAAAGGGCTAGAGTTACCAAGTTTTCTTCAAGGACATTAACATTGACCCCGTCAAGTTCATCACGAAACTGTGTAAACCTGCTCAGATATTGTGGAATTGTGTCATTCTTCTGCATCTTAATAGTTCGAAGCTTGACCTTGAGTTCCAAATTCCTATGGTCATTATCATTCTCGAACAATTCTATCAGTGTTTTCCACATTGTGAACAAAATCTCTTTTCCATGGAGATTTGAGACAATATGATTGCATACTTCCTCCAATATGATTCTACTCGCTTTGGCCACATATTTCTTCCACTGAGAAAGATTTTGGGGATCAAATTCTTGGGGTTTTGCTACATATGTCTTGATGTATTCTAGTAGCACATTGTCATTCAATACCTCCTCCATGCAGTCCTTCCATGCAATAAAGTTTGAGGTGCTTTCCAAGGCATACTCAAGCATGAGTCTATTGAAATCCATCTTCTTAGTCCTGAAAAAAACCTGCAATATTGATCTTCAAATTCAAACCTCTTGCAAAGAAAACTTCAAAATCTTTGTTCTGCAGTGATTCCAATGTCGATACCATGTATAACAGACTTGGAGGTACTCTACTAATTTGCAGAAGTTAATTCACCATCTAGAACATGAATCATATACATGCAAAAGGAAACATCACACATGCACCAATATTTATCTAGGGGAAAGAAACTGCTCAAACCCCCTTACTATCTATATTGCATTAATCAGGGAATAAAGAAGAAATACATATACTTACTGAAGCTTGACCACACCTAGCAAGTTCATACCCTCTGCCTGACTGACTAACTCTAGCTAACACTTAGCCAATTTTCAAGCCCTCCAAGCTTCTATTTCCTTGCGTTGTTCCCTTGGGAAATTGGACCCTATTATTTAGGAATTTCCCACTATTGAATTGTGCAGTTCCCTAGGGTCTTTCCTCTAATTGCATGCACCACTTGTACACATTAAAATATGCTACAACTAATAGTACATTGCCTTGGAATCTCCATATCAATTGGGTAACTCAAATTCTCTGCATGTAACAACTATTTTAGGTTCATTGATCAGTGAAGTAGTTAATCACTGAGTGTGGTTGAAGTTCCACTTCCACAACTTGACCTCCACTAGTTCTTCTGAGAGCTAGAACTAGTTAATCTCACAATAATTGAAATTAACTAAAATATATTGCTACAAATTAGCAATCAAACATAATGAACTGAACTCAAGCTTCCCCAAATCAAATTAAATGAGTTAACTGAGTGACAAGTGCCATGTCTGCAGAAATAGAAATTCATTTCTTTTAGTTTGACTAAGCCAAAGTCAAACTGCGATTTTCTTACTGCATATTCAACAGCGAAAGATTTTAGTTTGAAAGACAATTTTACATTTTAAATTATCAGTAATTTATTATTTGAATTTATTATAATTTATTTTGTAAATAAAGAAAACTGGGAAATTAATGGATAAGTGTAGATAGTTGAAAGAAAAATAGTTTGCAATTTAATTTTAGGAAATTTATTATTATTATCCATCAATAAGTCCTACGCATATAATTTGGGTGATTGGATTTAATTAAAAAATTATGATAGTGGCCAATTAAGAGCTCATAAATGAGCAGATAACTACATACCACCTCTTGGCGAGGTGGAGGCACTTAATAACAACGAAAAGAGTTTTAGATGGATAATATCTTTTGTTTTTACTTGTTTTTGGTCTCATTATTTTAAGAGAAGAATAAGAGATATTGAAGAGAAACAAGTAGCAGAAAAATAGAATGAAAAGAATTGCAAGCTTGGTAGCTCAAGGGGACATTGTTTGTGTAGCAACATCATGGTTGGGAGGAGCCAAGTACTTAATTATTAATTTTCGACGAAAAAAATCTTATATCAAGTCAGTATTTCTAACCTTTCTACTTATCTACTTAGCAACAAAAAATATTTTGGTTTATAAAATTTGTGTTTCTATAATCTATTTATACTTTGTAAAAAACAACAAAAAGTATCAAATTATTCTGATTTAAATATTTGAAGATTGGTACAGGAATTAAGGAACCAAAGAACTATAATTATTCTGTCACTTTATATTATTATTTTTGTGATTAAAAGGTCGTATGTTTTGTGTAATGATCAAAATATGAAACTAGCATATATGAATGTTACAGTATGAATGTTAAATATGAGTGATACTCTAACAAACAAAATGTAGGCTATGAATGCATGTAATTATATATCAATATTTCAAGGAAATTAATTTTTAGAATATATATATATATATATGATTTTCTATTTTACAAAAGAGTTTAAATTATAAAACAAACGGTGGAATAATTGTTAAAAACCTATTAGAAAAGCGGATATGTTTCATAAACAAAAATGTGATAAACAAATAAAAACTATGTTAGGAAATATTCTAACAAATATTTTATATAAGGAAATGTTAATGGACTTTCCAAGATAATTCTAGTAATAAAGTTAAGAGAAATAAGAGCCAAAATAGGTATAGAAAAATATTGTGTGGTATTATAATATGTATAAAAAGAATATATGAGTCAATACAGAGAATTTTTATTATTCAGGACTTAGAAACTTAATACAAAAGGCTCAAAGCCTCTATATATAATATTGAAGTCCAGAAATAGAACTATTGAAAAGCAATGTATGCTATGAGAGGCAATAAACAAAATATTTTATATTACAGTCCAGAACCCAAGTCATGTAGACTTTTTGGTCTTCAAATAGAGCAGTAGCATGCCCAAATAGGATAAAGGACAAAATGAAACACCGAACTTGTAAAATGAAAGAAATAATCCAAAAATCGAAGAGCCTATATTATTTTAGATCCTCATGAGAATATTTTTCCATGAGATAATGTGTATTTGCAGGAAAGAAAAATTCCAAATAAATTCCATTAGACACTATTGTCAGTGTTTATGCGGGATAAATAGATAATTTAAGAAAAACAAAGTGTAAAGAGAATTTTTACTATCACGAAGGAAGCCATTTGTGCTAAGATATGTTGAGCTTGTACAACGAATTATATTATTAGACACTTCATAAATTTTTAAAAAGAGAAATGAAATTTCTCATTCTAATAACTATCATGCATTTTAACTAAAACTAAAACTATAATGAACATAAGAAATAAACCAGTAAAATCTTAGAATAATCACATATGTATTTTAACACAGCTCAACAAAGAGAACAAGAGTGTAATGTCTCTTATTAAAAAAAAATTACCAAAAAAACCTTGTGGAATATTTATAAGTAATGAGTCTAAAGAACCCATGGTGATTCAAAATTACAACATGGAATATAAAGGAAAAACTAAATAACCCCATGGTGATTCAGAATCACAATACGGCATTTAAAGGAAAATCTAAGGAACCTCATGGTGATTCAGAATAACAACATGGCATTTAAAGTGCAAATTAGAAATAAACATGACCATAAATTTGATACCGAGAAATTGCATAAGAAAAATGATATTCTAAAAGGAAAAAAATCTCTTTTGTCACTGTAAAAAAGAATGAAATATTTGGTATTTAATAAACCTCTCCTAAATAATGAGATGGAGGAAAATATTACAATTAGAAAACATTAATGCACCACAAGTCATCTCAACAGAGTAAATGAACACTAAAATTGAACCCCAAACTCGAAAGGAGATTCAAATGGAGCTAAGTTAATTCTAGATATGGTTAAAATGTCTAGAAAACACAGTTAAGTTATGGCGAAAATATCAAAAGTATATATATATATATATAATATATATATATATATACCTAAGGGAAAAAAAATATAGCAGTAGAAATAATTTGTTGGAAAGGTCGTGAGCAATTGTATAATCATAACACTCAGGAGGCAATCTAACAAAGATGAACGTCGATATACTCAAAATTGTATGTAATAAAAAATTCTCCGGAAAATTTATGAAGGGTTACTTTCCTTGTAGAAGTCATCTTCATAAATACTAATAAAGAAAACACAAGTCAATAAATGTAAAGGAAATTTGCTATAGTAAACACAAGTCAATAAATGTAAAGGAAATTTGTTATATACTATAGGTATAATAATCCAAGTGGCCATTTAAGAGAAAAGCAATAACTATGCAATTGATATAGATGCAAGCTGATATCTCGAATGCGTGAGAAATTATGTGTTAGATAGGTTATAGGTTAACAACATTGGGCAGTGTTGGTATAAGTTAAAAATATTTGCGACGAAAATATAATAATTTTATTACAAATGTTAACCCATGTCAATAACATGAGTCCAGACCCCATGAATATAAGCTTCTAGGAAAATTAAGTGCGCCCCCACGACACAGGTTTTCTCAAGAACTCATGCATCGTGCAACTATTTGCACCTTGACTACATGCTACAGTGCAAAAACTACTGAATATTTTCCCAACTTGGCTTCATCTAGCTGATGACTATTTAATCTACGTGGTGCACCACCGCATGCTGGTTTGACTCAGGTGTGTGGTCACCCCACACCTATTTGAATATAAATTTCGCAGTCAAACCGCGTGCCCATATGCACACCATGTCAATATCCATATGTTTTTGTGAACAATACCATGCAAGTAACAAAAAATTACCCATGTGGTTGACTATGAGCACGGATGGCCCAAATTGCCATAATTCCTAAAAAATCACCTGAATAAAAAGAAAAAGCTCTGAACAATAACCTCTTTGCAAAAACATATTCGCTGAGGCTCCCGCGTGCGCCCTCCTTTGAAACTTGCTCTGCGCTCCTGCTTGCGGCCGCCTGGGCCTCGACCCCCAGCCATGGGCCCTCCGGATCCTCCTTCGGAGGGGATGGATCCTCAACGCACTTTCTCAGACTTGGTGAAATCACTTCCTCCGCAATGCCCCAGGCCTGCCCTCTCAAAATTTGTGAAGAAGTTGGATGTGCTCCAAGAGGTTCAGTTAGCCCCAGTCCTGCCCTGCATGGCCGCTCTATCTCTGGCTGAAAAAGGTCTCATAGGTCAATTCACAGGCCTCTAGCCTTCTCCTAGAACCGTTCAAAGATGGGTCGAAAGAAATTTGATTGATAAAATTCAAGGGAAAATCTCCATAAGGTTTTGTGGGAAAGGGTACTACACATTCCACTTCGAATTTAAAGAGGATAAGGATTTAATTTTCAGAAATGGGCCCTATTTCGTGGACTCTAAGGGCTTGTACCTCAACAAATGGACTCCAGATTTTGACCCTAAACTGGATGTCCCTAGTGCTGTTCCGGTTTGGGTCCGTCTTCCCCATCTCCCACTCCACTACTGGGGAGATGAATCTGTACGAGCCATCGGGAATGCAGTGGGCAAATATATCGATCGTAACGAACCGAAAGAGAACATGCAGGCCTGTGCGAGGATTTGTGTCGAAGTGGACCTTGGCAAAGGACTCCTCGAAGCGATAAAACTGAAAGTGGATGAGTGGAGCCATATCCAGCAGCTCAATTACGAGCAGATTCCATTTAAATGCAAGGTATGTCATGAATACGGCCACTTTGCCAATCGATGTTCTAAACTTGTTGATGCAGAGAACAGTGATCAAGAAGGCCAATGGGAAACTGTCAAAAAGAAGAAGCCCGCCCCGACATCCAAAGCTCCTCTAGAATCTGACCCTCCTGTTCCCTCAGCTCTTCGTCCCTCCTCATCCTCCCCTCCCCTTTCTGCCCACCCCCCTCCTGATCCGCCCCTCTCCTCCTCTTCTAACCCTTTTTTTGTCTTATCTTCCCATGATCCTCCTCCCGAGGATCCCTCTCTGCCCCCCTTGATCCCTTCCGAACCTTCAGATCCTTCTCCCCCCCTGATCATCCCTTCGCAGGCTTCTCTCGATCCCCCTCTTCCTAGGCTTACAAGAAGCTCCTCTAAAGACCATGGAACCTCCTGCAACTCTTACAAGAAACCAGGTCCTGGTAGAAAATTGACCAAGCAGCATAGAGACGAGAATGCTCAAAAAGACATAGCCATGGGAATTCAAACTCCTATAGAAGCTTTCATCATGGGGCAACATGAGAACGAGACAAATCAAGAGAGGCGAGCACCTATCCATACGCCAAATACCTAATGATGAAAATTCTATCTTGGAACAGTAGGGTTTTAGGGCACCCCTCCAAAATTTTAGCCCTCAGAGAACTTATACACAGTGAAAAGCCATAAATTTTATTGATTCATGAGACAAAGCTAGAGCAGCAAGAAATAAGAGGAATAATAGATCAATAGAAACAATACAAAGGTTGTACTAGTGACTCAAGAGGAGCTTCCGGAGGAATTACCACCCTTTGGGATCATAGCAAATGGAACTGCACATCAGTAAATCTTCATCAGCATTGGATCAGAACGGTTCTGGATAATAGAATAGATAATCAAACTGCAATCATCTATAATGTTTACACCCCCAACCATTACAGAGAAAAGGAAAGATGATGGGATGATTTGAAGGCTAGCATCGATGGTGAAACAAATTCAAATATTATAGTGGCAGGTGATTTTAATCTTATCTTACATGTCAATGAAAAAAGGGGAGGTTGCTTTTCACCTGACCCCTTCAGAGGCTGTTTGGAAGCTATCATTCAAGACCATGAACTTGTGGACGTTGCACCAAAAAACTGTAGGTACACCTAGAGCAACTGCAGGCTTGGCATTGGCAACATAATGGAAAGGTTGGACAGGTTTTTAATTAATGTATCGCTTCTTTCCTCCTTCTCTGTGGGATATGCTAGCATTTTATCCACCTCAGCCTCTGATCATTACCCCATAATTCTCACGCTGGAAACTCACTGCCCTCTTGGGCCAATACCGTTTAAATACAATCTGCTTTGGAATTGGGTTCTGGCTGTCAGAGAAATTGTTTAGGGATCCTGGAACCAGCATGCTGAAGGCTCACCAGGCTTCATTTGGGAAACTAAACTAAGAAGAACCAAACAGGTTATTAAAGAGTGGGCAAGAGCCAATTACAAAGAACCTGAAGAGACCAAAAAGAAAATTAAAAATGAATTAGAGAGCATTCAAAGAATGATAGAGGATCATGGCCTCTCTCAGTAGAATAAGGAACAAGAAAGCGAACTCTACGCACCGTTGAGTCACATAAACAGAGAAGAAGAGTTAAAACGGAGACTAAATTCAAGGCAGCTCTAGCTGCAAGGCAGTGACAAAAATATAGCCTTTTTTCACAAACAAGCCACGACACGAAAAATTAGGAACAACATAAGCTCAATTTTGGACAAGGAAGGCAACCAACAAAACACCCAAGAGGCCATCAGAAAAGCTGCCACTGAACATTACAAAGAAATTCTAACTGAAATAAAAGGAGAAGAGGATTATGTCAATTTTCTTCAATACTTGCCCAAGGGAATCACCAAGGAAATGAACAATAGCCTGATTAAGGAAATTGAGGAGGAGGAAATCAGAAGAACGATTTGGACTATGAATCTTGATAAGGCTCTTGGGCCTGATGGATTTACCATTTGTTTCTACAGGGTGTTTTTGGGTTTAATAAAAAATGACTTGACTAAGATGATCAGATGGATCCAGAGAAAGGGTAAAATAGGAGGATATACCAATGCCACTTTTCTTGCTCTCATCCCTAAAGAAAACCAACCCACTTAGTTTTCTCGGTTTAGACCCATTTCCCTCTGCAATTCCTCCTACAAAATTCTATCTAAAATCCCTGCCTCTTGCCTCAAACCCCTCCTCCCCTCTTTGATTCGGAAAACCAAGGAGGGTTCTTGGCCAACAGACAAATTACTGACTCCATTCTTGTAGTGCAAGAAGCCATTCACTCGAGCCTCTCTAGGAAGGAGAAAGGGTTTATCCTTAAACTTGACCTTGCCAACGCCTTTGATAGAGTTAGGCACTCTTTCCTTATAGCTGTTTTAAAAAACATGGGTTTTGATTTTCCCTTCATTAGCCTCATCACTGCTTGCATCTCTGGGCCTTGGATTTCCCCTTTGGTTAATGGTAGACTAGGTGAAGCTTTTCAATCCTCCCAGGGTCTCAGACAGGGTTTCCCCCTTTCCCCGTATCTTTTTATCCTTATGGTTGAATCCTTTAGTCAAGCTCTGGACTACAATAGAAGAGTGGGCCTCATCACTGGAATCAAATTTGGGAATGGAGTCAAGAATATCAAGCACTCTCAGTTTGCCAATGACACCTTGCTAATTGGAGGAGCCTCCACCACTGTAGCAAGGAGGTTCAAGACACTTCTCGACAAATTTATGGGGTACTCTGGAGGTTTGGTCAATCAGTTAAAAAGTTGTATATTTGGATGGAATGCAACAAATCAGGTCATCCATAATATCGCCAATAGTTTTGGAGTCCCTTGCAATCTTGAGTGGATGCATTTCTCTTATCTGGGCATGCCAGTGAGCCTAGGACCTCTGAAGGCAGGAACTTGGGATATCATCATTGACAAGGTGAAGCAGAAAGTATAGCAATGGGGTTTAGTTTGGCTCAACCCAGCAGGCTGCCTCATCCTCCTTAAATCTGGTATTTCTTCTCTCCCCCTTTATCGTTTCTCTCTATACCAAGCCCCAACTTCCTTTCATTACAAAATGGAAGTAATCCTCCATCATTTCCTTTGGCAAGGAGGGAGAAACGACAAAAAGAAATTCAATTTAGTCAATTGGAAACAAGTCATTCAAACCCAGGACAGAGGAGGTCTCGGTGTTAGATCCCCCAAATTTCTAAACCTTGCCTTCGGAGGGAAGATAGCTTGGAGGCTTATCACTGGTTCTTCTACATGGTGGAAAAGGGTTCTGGAAACCAAATATTTGAACTGCCCAAGACAACAGTTGCTAGATTCTACTATTCCCAATAGAGATTCTTCAAAAATCTGGCGCTTTTGTAAAAAAGCCATTTTGTTTATTGCCAGAATATATCCAAAGAGCCTAAGGGAGGAGCCAATATTAAGATTGGAGCTGATAAAATTCTCGGACAACAGCTAATAAATAGTCAAGAAGAAACCATTCCTATTCTCTCTTTTCTTAACAGCAATGGTATCCATTATCTGGATCAAATTTCTAGCTGGGATCCTCTATCCCACCTCTGGCTTGGATGGTCTTTTCCTGATGTTCCCAATGATCTCAATCCTAGCCTATCCATTCTGCAATCTCTCCTCCACAACAAAGCTCCCATCAAAAAGAATGAGATGGATGGCTTTTGATGGGACCCAATTGGTTCAGATTACACTGTTCAAGTAGCCCACCAGCACATCTGCTACAACACTTTTCCTATGCCAATATGGAATCACTGGAGAATGGTGTGGAAGTCGGAGGCTCTCCCAAAAATTAAATTTTTTATCTGGACCCTGTTAAAAGGGAAAATCCTAACAGCAGAAAATTTACAAAAGAGGGGTTATCAATGGTCCATCTCGCTGCCCCAACTGCTACGTCGCGGAAGAATCTATGCAACACCTCTTTGTAGACTGTCCTTTTTCTATTGATTGTTGGAAAAAATTATACCCCATTAATAATTTCCCTTGGAGTTCCCAACATTTCATAGGTGAAGTGATTCAATATTGGAAAAAGAACTGTCCTTGGAAAAATAAGAGGAACAAATTAGTGAAGAGGGTCTAGAACACTCTTCCCTACACCATGTTATGGAGTATCTGGCTAGTAAGAAACTGGAAAATCTTTAAGGACAAGAACTCGACTACAAGAATTGCCTGCGACAAGGCTAAGATTCTAGCCCTTGAAACTATTTCTGTCAAAACTCAAAGAAACATTGATGCAACGGAGTACATTGTTGAAGAAAGGAGCTTCATCAGCTATATCCTGGACAAAAACCATAGCATTCAAAATGGCAATATAGTGAGAGAATAGTGTAGCCAGGAAACCCGCAGTTGGAAAATACGGTTCAAAGAGGAGGAGTTCGCAATCTGGTTGCAAAATTGCAACAGTTACTACCTTTTCTTCGATGGAGCATCAAAGTCAAACCCAGGAATCGCTAGAGCAGGGGGCTTGATCTCCAATTCCGATGGGACTGCATCCTCTACTATGAATGCGGTCTAGGGAATATCTCTAATAATAGGGCAGAAGCATTGGCCCTATGTCAAGGGCTAATACAACTCATCAGACTTGGTATAAGATCAGCAAAAGTCTTTGGAGATTCTTTGGTAGTAATTAGTTTAATGGCTCAAAAGAAAAAATCACTGAATGCTCTCCTACAACAGGTCATTCAACACTGCCAACTCTTGCATCAGACAATGGGTAATCTTCAGTTTCATCACATCCTACGTTCCTTCAACAAGCAAGCAGACATGCACACCAACAAGGCTTGCGACAGGACAATGGGTAGTCTACTTTGCAATACCGAGGAGTCTCTACAGCCTTTGCCATGAACGGAATCAGTTTACTCTGCATCAATTCGGACAGCTCTGACAAGTGGAAGTGGTTTTTGATTTTCCAGGCTTACAATAGGATCACTATTAGTGTTGGGATATGGCTCAGATCTGTTCCCCTTATTACTCTGAATATTCTGATTATATCTAATCAACCTTTCCAGAACCGATTCCTTTTGTCTCTGTTTCGCGTAGGACCCTGGCTTCAACGCGACCTGGTCGTGATTATTACCTCATCCTTTGCCTCAGCCCAGTTGTTGATCCCTATTGCCCCATTCTGTAATCAAGGGCACGCAATGAGGACTGCCTCCCCATCCTCGTTAACATAGATTAGAAATGTTATGCAAATGTCAGTTTTTGCTATTTCAATTTATTAGAGTTTATCTCTGTCTAGACTCTCTCAAAGCCAGAATAAGCAGGATTAAGGAGAAAATCCCTTTTTGTAACTCTTCTGATCCTAATCCACCTTGGCCCTTCATGTATCTCAGGAGTTCAAGCTCCCACTTTTTTTTCAGATATTAATACAGCAACCGAATTTGTTAAAAAAAAAAAAAAGACAAAGTTCAGGTCCAAATCTTACCTAGAAAAAAACATTAGCCCAATCTAGTTTTCCAAGCTCTCACAATCACTCAAAAGCCCCATACATTCACTATAGTGAAAGAATGAAAATGAACAGTAAAAAAGAAGTCAACCCCTTATTTATATACATTTAAACTGCATTTTAACTAGCCAGCTTGAGCAAACCATAGGCCTAATGTCAAAGTGGCTTGCATCACTAGATTCCTTACAAAGAACTCTTCACCATGATAAATTCCATTCCATGTTTCAAAGACTTCCACCCAGGAGCTATTTTTAGCATGTGCCCATATAGGTGTGTGCATTTTTGCATACCACTTTCATATATACATTTTCAAGTTTTATTATGATTGAGCACTCCCACTTGTGGTACTCTTAGCTACTTGTACATGGATTTTGTGCATAGACCCCATGTGTTATCTCACACAATTAGTGAGGCTTCAATAGTATCATCAGCTATGATGAATCAAACTGACATATAGGCTCTTAGTGTCCCTCCTCAAATGCATCACATTGTTTCCTTTTATCCTCTTGGAATCAAATGCATGTATTTACCCTGATTCACTTCCACTCCTCCTCTAGCATGTTGTCTAATCGTAGGAATTGGCTCTGCATTTACCTACTCAACATGGTTGTCCTAGTAGAACCCATGGATCATTTGGAAGCCATGCCAACATTTTTCATAGGCTTGTGAATCTGTATAGTCTTTCTTCATTCCTCTGTTTACCTAGCTCAAACTCCCTTTCTCATTGGTTTCATCGAGATTTGAATATGAAGTTTCACACGAATTTATGTCCCCATGCAAGTATAATCCTTTCATTTTTATTTGATCCATCCACCTTCCCCTAGAAGACACCCCTAGGGGCCCATTCCCTCCCCTATTCTGATCACTAATATATACACATGGACGCAACAAGGGCCCTAGTATTATGGTTGTATCATTCGAACCCCAAAATTTAATTCCCTCTTCACCTTCTAATGCCTTCCTAGCTTGATACCAGAATTTTATACTGGCAATAGTATCCTCTCTCCTTTGTTCGAAGCATCCACATGAGTCACCTGAGTAGGTTAGACTATAGCATGTTTGTATTACTGGCCCATGTTGTTTTAATTTTACTGTCCTCGGCCTCCCCAATGCCCCTTTTCACTTTACTATTTGTGTCATATATCATAGGTTCAACTTGAAATCGTCTTTAATACTAGTGTCCCTTTGTCTGACTATTATTGTCCTCAACACACCAGTACCCCCATGACACCATTTTTATCATTTCGTTGCATTGGTCTCCTTAGCTTAAATTAGAGTACCATCCCTCTTTCATCGCCCAAATGGTCCTTGTCACTACCGTAAGATTCAAATGTCAAAATATATGGTCCATTCCAAGCAAGTATTCCTTGTTGTTAATATGACCTCATTTGTAGTTTTCTAAAGTTCACATGTTAGCACAATTCCCCATTATTATATTATTTTATGTACATCCCTCACGAGATGTTTAATTCTGTCAACATCAACATTCATTATTAAGAAGTTCTAATATGTCAAAGATCATTAATTATGGCCTAGTTAGCCATGGCCTTGTCATGTTTCTCCTTGGGGTTGACTAGGAGATACATTAGTCCTCCAAGATCCATTGGGCTTACCCCTTGTTTGACTTCAAATCAATCTATTCACATGGGAATAAGTTGCATCTATCCTTGGTATATTTTCTTTGGCTCCTTTCACCTTCAATGTGTAGGCATACATGGTTCATCCTTGAGGAGACCTCAGTGCTCCTTGATCCAATCAACTCCACCCATTCTCGACTCCAACTACACTTGTTCACATGGAAATGATTTTCATTGACCCCATGAAGATTGGAATACCTTATTACACCCGCTGCATTCGTATCCCCTATCAATGGTGATAACCCTTTTTGTTGGAAACCTTGAAAAATACTAAGGGGGTTTAATCAATATTGTGCTTTATGAACAGTTTTTCGCCAAAATTTTTCTTCTCTTACAAATCCTGATTCATTCACTTATTAGAAACACATCACATTGTAATATATTAGCAACACATTAATATATCATATAAACATGTGAACATGTGAACACAGAATCATGAGAAACAACACATCAAGCACATAATCACATGAGGACATAGAATATAAGGTGGAAACCCAAAGGGTAAAAACCACTATCGACTAATAGTCTTAGTTGTCTTCTTCTTATTAATATTAAAATCTTATTTTACATTTGAATCACTCGAGATCACTAGTGTGCAAGCCACAACTTGCCAATCATGCAAGCTGTTACTCACTCCAAGTAACTTGTATGAAATTTTTAGGGGACCACCTACAGGAAGCCACCACTCCCTCGACTTTGCAGGCCACCACCTACTAGAAGCCACCACTCCCAATAAGTCTCTCCCAACCACAATTGGGCTATCCAACTACCATTGGATGGAATCCACCACTCCAAAGTTATTAGGCCACTACCTGAAGGATGTCGCTATAACATGAATACGAAAGCCACCACTTGCTCACCGAAGGCCCCAATCTTCAAGCACATGTCATGGACCTCATTTCATCTATTTTCAAACAATGGCCCATACATTAAATAAAATCATCAACCATTGAATCAAACACCTACAACACAACCACTCACACAAAAAATACATGTTTGCAATACATCCACCTCACACAATAAATCGGCTCATCAAATCGTACTCATCTACCACTAATACTCTAGCAGCCATACAAAACACATACATCAATGCTAAATCAATGAAATCTTGAATAAAAAACCTGCAACATAAACACATCAACAATTTGATCTCTAATCTATAACTCCATCAGCTACAATGATACATAAACTAGGAGCCATACAATATATAGCAACCATTGAAGAATATGTAACCCCTGCAATCACAAAAATGTTAGCAACTTCATAGAAATACCATCACTCTAACTCTGCAAGAAATCAATATTATACCATTAGTTATACACATAATACAAGTTATTTCTTTGCAATTGATCCATGCACACCCTACTACTCGGATATCAAACATCTATTGCACATTTATCACTCCTCTATCCACGGGCTCTCAATGCTCTACAATATATATCTCTCTCAATGGATCCAACCACTCCAACATGAAGTCATCTCATATAAATAGATAATATGAAGTGATTAAATGATAACATCTTAGAGATATGGAGAGACAAAAAATCCTATTCATACTCTTGTATTTTTCTCCTTTACTTGATCCACCACCATCTTCATTAAACGAGAGAGATATTTTCAACTCTAATAATCTTCTAGATGAGGAGGAAAATTTCTTAGACTTTTGGAGCAAATACACTTATTGGTCGTAACACAAACCTGATACAAAAAAACTATGTTATGACACATCTTAGATAATAATACTTGATTTATGGATGTAACACACCCCTACATATATAAATTGCATTGTAACACACTTTATGCTTCTCTACCTGCATTATAACACACCTTTGAGGCTCAAAATTGCGTTACCTTAATTTCATCTAATGTTTTTAGCCTTCTTCAACCCGATCTGTAGCTTAGCTCTTGCATAACCTACCTAACATTTCCAACACTTGTCCAAGCATCTCCATCACTAGTAGATCCTTTGTAATAATTAGAATACCTAAGTAACATGTCATCAAACTTCTGAAGCATGACAACTCCTACAACCTTATTGGCATTAGTGTGAACACAATCAACTCCATAGTTGACTCCTTATGCAAACATCCTAAATTGACATCCTAGATTGACATGAATGCCAACACCATGAGACAACATGCCAGACATGCCCCTTGTTTGGCATTGATGTTAACCTACAACCAAAACACCAATTTTTTCTCGATGAACTCCTCAAATTGATTGATATCATTCTCCTCTTGTGGTTGTCACTATCCCCCTTTGACATCAATGGAAAAGGGCATATAAGTATGGTTGAACAACATGTTGATATCAACTAATATGTGGATGAAAAATGATCAATTTCTCATGCCAACATGACAATACCATGCCATCAATCCTACAAGTCAACACCATGCCTCTATTCCAACACCATGTGTTTCCTTGCACTGCTAGGCTACGCATATTCCCCATAAACATGTAATTGGGTTGAAAACATCTCTCCATGTTGTTGTACATACTATCTACTACTACTAATTCCTCCTTGTCACATACAAGAACCTTGCTTCTCATAGACCAAAAGATATACAATGATTACAAGGATTCATAAGCCTAATACATGACTATTAGAATGATTTAACATGGTTTTACAATGACTCCAAATAACTGATATATGGTTGAATGATAACTCCTCTCTCATACATGAGTATCACTCATATGACTGAACCAACGACACATAAGAAAAACATGATACTTCATGGCTACAATAATGACTCCAATCTCACATATGGATAAAACACATGACATATACCATTCCAAACATGGCTATAATACCTCTCATGACTTTACATGACTCACTCCAACACATGCTTGACATGACCCATGACTCTCTCTCTTGACTTGAGGATCCATCAACCAAAAACCAAATGATGAAAAAACATATTACAAGGCTTCATATAAGAGTACATGGTTGAAAATGATGGATATACAATGTGAAACATATGGTTGTTACATCATTGTAAAGACTCTCTCCAATTCATAACCAAGACTCATAACTCTCTACAAGACATGGACCACTCAACCAATGCACCCACACATTAGTGATTACAAGAAAAATCTTGCGCACATGAGTACATACATGGTACAATAAATAGACACATTACAATTCATGATAAACATACTCTCTCTCTCTCTCTATATGCATATTTTTTACATCAATGCACTTGAAAGTGATTTACATGGCCAAAATAATGTCTCCTCCTTGTGCATGCCAAACATCAAGTGCTACTAAAATAATGAACCAAACAAAATTCAAGTACATGGATCATTTGAACAATAATATCAAAAGAACATGTAGAAACATATGGCTAAAAGTATCACCTTCCTCTACACATGGCTGAGTCAATGATATTCTCCTGTCCATGGCTATACATGAAATTTTAAACCAATCATCAATGAGAAACAAGAACATACATATTTCCGAAAAATGTACACTTTCACTCATGGAAACATATATGAAGCTACTATAAATGAATGAGTGAAATAAATAAGGAAAAATATGAATGAGTGAAATAAATAAGGAAAAATAACAACAACTCTTGAAACCCTCATACCATGAATAGCTCCCCCTAAGCTCATTATACCCCCAAAAGGTAAGATAATCATGTAGACCTAAATATGCATTGAGGCTCATGAAATCATGATAAGTTAGTGCTACAAATTGTGAAAATATTTTCTCTTTGCTTCCATTATTTTTTCAATGCACTCCCCCTGAGGTTATGCACTTCTCATTAAATTTTGTAGTCTTTTCTTAATATGCAACAAGTATCCAATGTACTACAGAGGAGGATAATCTCCCTACTTCATGGGTTCCTACTCTTTCTTCCCCCACATGGTCCTAGGTTTCTTCTTTTCATTCTTCTCAGAATTCCCGCTAGATATTCTTTAAAGATGCTACTACTTTTTTAAGATTTGACTTGAAGAACATAGTATCATGCAATCTCTCACCATGTGACCAAAGTTTGACATGTATAAGACTCCACATGACTGAGATATGATGTAAAAATATGAAAGCTCCTGTTGCTCATGCTAGATCTATGCCTCATAGAAAATGTGTCTCTCCTCCAAGAGCTATATCTACAATCAAATCCCTTGTTCCCAAACAAGTTACGTGAGAAACAAAATCCTTTAAATGCGTAATTATACCTGATGGTTAATCTCCTTGGCTACTCATATTATTGCAAGCTCTGCTGACTAGATCTGTACATTTTTATCCTATAGTTTCTTGCAACATGTCCAAACTTGTGGCGTTGTAAAACACTACCTCGTCCATTAATGCAATAAAGTGGCTATGATTCCTTTGAAATTTGATAGATCTACCAAAATCCTCTCTTTGAGTGAATGGTATTCTAAATTTAGGTGCCCCTTAGGTATTCTTCTTGGATATTGTTGGATATGTTTCTTCATTGCTCCTTTGCTACTCTTGTTGCTACTATTGTTTTCTTTGGGAATTTTTAATTATTCAATTTTTATTTTTATTTTCTTACATATGAGCTGTGATTTTCCTTTTGAAGACCAAGACCAAATCTATTAAATCGATATCTTTAGTTTTCAAGAAAAGTGTCCAAATACTTTATACTCTTTTGGTTCAACTTATTTTCATTTTCTTCAAGATGCTTTCTCAATTTGACAAATTCTCCTTCAAGTTAACCAATCTGGCCTTCTTTCTCTTTTTGATGGTTGCTCATAACCTATTCAACTCTTTTCTATTATGCCACCTGGGTCCTCAAACTGATAGTCCCCTCCTTAAGCTCCTTTTCTTTTTCATCACAAATCTGCAATAACTTTTCCTAATCTCTGCATGTAGCTGTCGGTCTACTAAAATCAATAGATAATTTCTCTACTACATCCATGGTAGACACGTACTCAGCTCTAAGAAGATTATTATTATTCTCATCTTCACTTGATACCTAAACAAGACTAGAATCAAAACCATCCAAAGTATAAATTGAAAGAAACTCATTAATTTTATATCTTTCAATCCATTTTATTGCAATACCTTTGGTTCTTGATTTTCTAATTTCTTCACATGATCAATTGAACCATTTTCACTAGGAGGATGAGACTCTTCTTGCTAGTTTCTTTCTTTTGAGGACCTTTCTTCTTTTTCTTCTTCTTACTCATCTTATATAATTGTCCATTGTTTCTACTATCACCTCCAAATAGGATCTCCATTCTGTCCCAAATATCTTTAGCATATTTTAGATTCGTTATCTTCTGTAGATCTGTATTGTGGAGATTTTCATAAATTTCACATATTGCTAAAGCATCATTTTGCAACACCTTTTCTACAGTAGAGTTCTCTCCACATCCTTCAAAAGTAAGCTTCCAAATATTAGCTCCATGAGATAATAATAGAGATTTGACATTATCTTTCCATACCTTAACTTTGTCATTCAGAGTAGAGACACTCCTGCAGGATTCATTTTATTTTATTTTCTAAATTTTTACCAACACTTCTCGAATCTACTCTCCAACGATTACGTTTCAACGAAGAGCCCCTGATCTAATATGACTTGTTGGAAACCTTGAAAAATATTGAAAAGGGGGGGGGGGGGTGAATCAATATTAATATCTATGAACAATTTTTATCAAATGTTTCCTTTTCCTACAAATATCGATTCATTCACTTCTTAGAAGCACATCACAATGTCATCTATCAACAACACATTAACAAAGAATATAAACATATAAACATGTAACAACCTTACCCCACCTGCCCCGGTGGAGCTGTTGTCACTCCCTAATCCCATTCCTCTTGTCATCTGTCAAAAGAATGGAATAAACCCTTTTTTTTGTTATACATTCCTCTTTATCAATTCTTCCCTTGGGGTCTTTAATTATTTAACTTAAGATTATGGCTTCTTTCCTTTTCATTTGAGCACAATGACTTAGAACTTTGTGGCTTAATTTCATTAATTTAGAATTGGCCCTGCCATGTGTTTGTGTGTGTGTATAATGCTTGCAGAACCCTCTCCCTGGTCTCAGCACCCCCAGGGTGGGAACCATCGAGTCACATCACCGTGGTACCTTCATTGGAAGACTTATATATATAAATAAATTAATTATATTTAATAATATATATATAATATAATAATATATATATATATATATATATATTATTATATCATATATATAGATTAGATAGATATATAGATAGATAGATATATAGATATATAGACAAAGATTTTCCACATCATTCCAGCATAGAGACAACATATAGAATATAACATCTAGTCTTGAGGGATTCAATAGTGAAACATACAAAATAGAGATACAACTTGATGCAAATTACAGGGATATAAAACCAAGCTACTCAAGCTCATAAAATAGTGCCATACACAACACTAACCACAAGGCTTACTCTGGAGAGAGGTCTCGTTAACAAGGGATTTATAACCTAAAACCACGGTATAGACAGTTCAAAATGTGAATAAGACCTTCATCTAAAATATCATGTCAATGAATATAAAAGAGGAGGAACTCCTCAGATTCACCAGATTGCAAAATAAGAAACACTAATGCAAGCTTGAGGTTCCTATGGCCATCATAATACAATAAGGAGAATTTCTCATGATAGACATTGCTATAACATAATCAATATTTTTACCCGCTATTCTAGTGCAATCAAACATCAACTTGATACATTAGTCAATCATGTTAATAATAATGTAGACATGCCTCATGTAGTCAAAATCACCATCTCAACCAGGAATGCAACATATTTTATTGTGAACAACAAGAATAAGAGAAATTGTATTTTATTGTGAATAATCAGGCATAAGAACACTTATCTCAAACAATGCAAAAATGTTCCAACTGAGAGTGAGAATCTAACTCTCCACCCAACCATAGATAAGCTACAACCACTATTACTTGTACTGTCACCCCTGAGCTATATTCCAAATATTGAGTGGAGTGTCTTTAGAGGGAAACCTTCAATGAGAACACAGTTGTTCCAGAACATCACTAGGCCACCCTACCTTCAACCTCAAGGCCAATTGCTTATCTTTATAATGTTTATTCCCAACAAATTTAATTAGGTCCTATAGCTAGTTTATTACTTTCCTTAGAGTTCAGCAACATAGCTCCAATTCTCTTGCTCTCTGTTGAATATAGATTGAGTGTGTGAATGCCTATGTTAGTGAATGAGGTCGAAATCCATTAACTTTCCTCCTTTTTTCCCCCTTGCTCCCAAAGAGTTGAATTTCATAATCGAATGAGACCGATCCCCTTTCCTTTCTTCCCCTTCTATTTTCTCTCCTATGTAGTGATTTTCTCCCACTTTCATCGCTGCCAACGCAGTCAAATATTCATAACTCCTATCTTCGCTACCTTGTAATGTTTTTCCAAGGAAACATGGGCATGTGTACTTCTCTTGGAGACCAATTTCATTTTGAAAACTATTCCATTTAAGGCTCAAGGTCCAAACTTATATGACTTTCAAAAATAGCTCTGATTCCCACAACAAAGAGCCTTGAACACCATAAGAAAGTAATCCCATCAACCAACTAAGTATTTATTTTTAAATCAACAATTCTCTCAAGCAATCTCCTACCTCAAGCAATGGAATCCATGTCCCTCTCTCATTCTTTTAATATATAAATGTAATTATATTGCGTACATGAGGATAAGTAATTTGGGCTATTACAAACCTCTCCCCCTTAGGGGAACACCTTCATCGGTGTTCAATAACACATAATCAATGAACATATTTGAAAGACAGACATGTTGTTTCATGGAGCTTTATAGACTCAACTTTTTATAGCATTTACAATATTTTATGATTTTTTTCATCCAACAAACAAGATATGATAATCATCCAATAAGAATTCAACCATAAAATAAAAGTGTGGTTGATTTTAATTCATAATTAATCCATTTTCCCAATAGGCCTTTGGAGTCCTTTGATGTATTTGGAGGTGTTTAATCCAACTTGGAATTTTCTCTTTGCTTCTATGTTGAGTCCCCCCTAAACGACCAGTTTACAACTCACTGTTCTGGGCACACCCGAATTTTCTCATGACCCAATTAGCCATGCTCATGGCCAAGAAATCCAAATTTCATATTCGAGCCTTTCCTTCTCTTCTTCTCAGTCCCTCATGAAATCCATCCCTTGGAAAGTCTTCCTCGCATCTGAAGGAGTTCAAATCCAAGGCACATCCTTGCCTTTAAATCCATCAGACGGTCATAACATAATTCATGGTAATCGTTGGGTACCATTGAGTGCTGGTGTCCCATAATTTCTATCCTTGAAATGCTTCACCAACATACTGTTGCATGTTTCAATTCTTTTGTTTTCGCTTCCATCAATCTTGCAACGAGCTCCAACCACATAACCTAGGCACTTTCTCTTATTTCCTAGAATATATCACATATGCCTCCATGAGTTCCATCATTAAAGAAATGCAATAACTTTAAATAATACCTCACTAGTTTCTTATTCATGAGGTGTATTGGAATTCTCCATTAATTTCTATCACAACAAACTAGGTTAGCTCACAACCCAAACCAACATAAATTAAAATATCATATTTATACTAGTAGCTTAATGATTCGAAAATCAATGAAATATTGATGCTTATCTTAATTTTCTCCTTGCTACTTCCTTTACACACACTGGATCGGTAACCCATTTGGAAAGCAACTAGTGCCTTCACTTCACTTTGACCAGCTACACACTATATATTGGTCTAATTCCTTCTCTTCTCTTTGAATTCCACTCCAAGGTGGATATATATCTATATCTATATATAGATATATATATATATATATATATATATATATATAATATATATATATATATGAGCCCTTTTCATACCTCGCAAATACATTCACTACCATTCAGGTAGTATCTTGTTGACAAGAGGTCTACTCATTACCAATCATAGGTACCTTTTCACCTAAACAGGGAAAAAAAATCCCATATTTTCCTGGTCCAAACATAAGCCCACGTTGGCCCACACATAAAAACTTTACACATACACAACACACAAGCCCAGACAATCCCATACGTACCTTTCATGAACACTTTGCACATACATAATGCACAAGTCCAGGTAGTCCCATACATGTTTGTCTTGAACACATTGCAAAACACACACTTATACACATGGTAAGGCCCAAAAGTTGTAATATAACTTTACCCTATTCCCATGCAAAAAATGTACATGTGTAAACCAAAAACACATACACACATCACATGTTATAGTACACCATATCACAATAGTTTCAGGTACCACCTTGTCTCTCATGACATATCACCATGTTTCCATTAATCCAGAGACCAACTTGTCTCCGTATAGGTGAACTAGGCCATTTTGCCTCATTTGTTTTTCCCATGTTCTTAGCCTTCACATGGGCACAATGTAAGATTCATGTTCACATAATTATGATTTAGCAGAATTTCCTTTCTACCCAATAAATTCCTCATCATAGCGGGGATATTGTGTGCCATCCAATTTTTCATTAAATAAGTTTAAATAGTCCTCTTCCATAAGAACAGTTCCTGATAAAACCCTATAAGACAAAATGGCATTCTCATAGTTATAAAAATATACATCAATTAGCATGATAATGTATGCAATATACCACCATCGATCAACATAATCATGGATGCATCATACAAGTATTCATCAACATAATCACATATGCAATATATAAGTACACATTCAAGTATAGTCAAGGGTTAAGTGAACTCCCTTCTTTCCATTTTCCTGGTTACACATATATTTTTCCATTATGCTTATGGATTCAACTAGCCTCCTTCAAAACAACGTGTTGTTAGGAAGCTTGGTAAGCATAAGAAGCCAACATGGTGCCAGATGAGGCTGACCGCACAGACAGGAGAGTATGAAATAGACCAGGTAATCTTGGATTTGGGGTCAGATGCAAATTTGTCACCTAAACAAACACGGGAAAGGATGGGGAGACCTGCACTGCAATGGTATTCGATATAGCTATGCATGGCCAATCAACAAAATATTATCCCACTGGGGTGATTATATGGTGTGACAGTAAATATTGAAGGAGCAAGTGCTCTGGTGGATTTTGAAGTAATAGAGATAGTATATGACAACAATATGTATCCTGTGCTACTAGGAATTGATTAGGATTTTGACATGGACACAGTAATTAACTTGAAGATGCAGAAAATGAATTTTGGAAGGAAGACACTTAGGGTTATAGTGTCGCTAGACCCTATTGAGGGAGCACGCTATACTGAACCTCTTTGCGACTTTGTGGAGGATGATGATGATTTGGATCAGATATACAAAATCATAGCACGTGACAAAGATTGGATTAATCCTATGACCGATGATGAATTGCATGGGATAGGGATAGTTCTTGTACCTCATACTTGGATGAAGAACTCAAACACTAGCAGAATCAGTTGCACGAAGTATCTACGTTCCAATGTAATATGATGACCAAATCACTGTAGTGTGTCTCAAATGAGGTAAGAAGGCTTCCACATTATGATGGGTTGACTAATGTTGATATGTTTTTGGTTGAATTTGAAAGGGAATAGATTGAAGAATATCACTTCCAAGCACTTGAATTGGCACTGAGCACTACACCTTCCCATTTGTGGGGTACACATAAGGAGAACTTTGCTGGTTGGAGGGAATATAGAAGGATGATGAAATTAAGGTTTATATATGCTAATACCAGAATGATTGAGAAGTACAGTGGGAAGGATGATCCTCATGAGCATTTGGCATGGTGGACTAGAGCTTGGGGAACAGAGCCACAACTACAATGGATGCAAATATTTTTTCATACCTTAAATACAATCCCAATGAACTGGTATTTGGAAACAAAACTTCGCCATGGGACAACTTAATGGGACATCTTAAGGGAAAGTTTTTTACTAACGTTCAACTTTGAAGATGGGTTCGAATGCATTGATGAAGTGCTTTAGGAGATAAAAGCCTATATCTTTAGGATGCCTAAGAAACCAATAGAATGGACTCAATCAGATTGCAGTACACAGTTGCACCATGTGTTGGAATGGTATAATGTGACTGATGAGGAGGAAGAAGAAGATCTATGGAATATTAACATTCCCAAATTAGAGGGATGGTGTGAAATTAAGGGACCTCAGACAGAGAATCTTGATGTAAGAGATCCAACCCGACAAATAAATATTTGATCTAACATAGAGCCTAATTTCTTGAAGATAGGAGACTATTGGGATGAAGATACAATCGATAAGGTTGTTGAACTACTGCGTGAATACCAGGATCTATTCCCAAAAATTTTTCATATATGAAAGGTATTGTAGGAGATTTGGGTGTTATGAAAATTACTTTGAAACATGATACGAAACCCATCAAACAGAGACCTTATCGGCTCAATCCAAAGTACAAAGAAACGGCGCACAAGGAGCTTGATAAGATGTTGGACACTGGAAATATTGAACCAGTAGAAGAATCTGATTGGGTAAGCCCAATGGTTGTCCAGGAAAAGAAATAGCAAGGTAAAATCAGAATATGTGTAGATCTGAGAAAGCCGAATGATGCATGTGTGCATGAACCGTTCTAAACGCCATTTACAAATGAAGTATTGGAGAATGTTGGTGGACATGAGACTTATTCATTTGCTAATGGATTCTCAGGCTACCATCAGATTAAGATCACGTCGGAGGATTGCAGTAAGACTAGCTTCGCAATTGGGTGGGGTTGCTTTCAGTATACAGTAATGCCATTCGATTTGAAGAACGCACCCGCAATCTTCTCACAGGTAGTAATCACAACGTTTAAGGAATTTATTCATAAATTCATGGAAGTATATTTTGATGACTGGACTATGTTTGGATTGGTAAAGCACCATGTTGCAAGTCTTCACCTCATGATGGATACATGTCGTAGGTACCAGATACACACGCCAGATTGGTTGCTTATCTGGTAAGCAACTAGTACCTTCTCTTCACTTTGACCAGGTACACACTCTAGATTGGTCTAGTTCCTTATCTTCTCTTCTCTTTGAATTCCACTCCAAGGTGTATGTGTGTGTGTGTGTGTGTGTGTGTGTATATATATATAGATATATTTATTTATTTATTTATATGAGCCCTTTCAGTACCTTGCGAATACATGCACTACAATCCAGGTAGTATCCTGTCGACAGGACGTGTACTCATTACCAATCATGGGTTCCTTTCCACCTAAACAAGAACAAAAAATCCCATATTTTCCTGATCCAAACACAAGCACACGTTGGTCCACACATAAAAACTTTACACATACACAACACACAGGTGCAGACAATCCCATACCTACTTGTCCTGAACACTTTGCACATACACAATGCACAAGTCCAAGTAATCCCATACATGTCTATCTTAAACACATTGCACAACACACACTTATACACATGGTAAGGCCCAACAGTTGTAATATAGCATTACCATATTCCCATGCACAAGACATGCACATGTACAACAAAAACACATACACATATAACATGTTACAGTACACAATATCACAATAGTTCCAGAGACAACCTTGTCTCTCATGACATATCACCATGTTTCCATTAATCCAGAGACCATCTTGTCTCCATGCAGGTGAACTAGGCCATTTTGCCTCATTTTTTTCTCCCATGTTCTTAGCCTTCACATGGGCACAATGTAAGAATCATGTTCACATGATTATGATTTAGTAAAATTTCCTTTTTACCCAATAAATTCCTCATCACAGTGAGAATATTGTGTGCCATCCATGTTTCATTAAATAAGTTCAAATATTCCTCTTCCATAAGAAGAGTCCCTGATAAAACCCTATCAAAAAAAATGTCATTCTCATTGTTATAAACATATACATCAATCAGCATGATCATGTATGCAATATACCACCATCGATCAACATAATCATGGATGCATCATACAAGTATTCATCATCATAATCACATATGCAATATATAAGTACATATTCAAGTATAGACAAGGGTTAAGTGAACTCCCTTCTTTCCATTTTCCTAGCTACACATATATTTTTCCATTATGCTTATGGATTCAACTATCCCATTAGGTTGTTACATTACTTAATCATGTCCACAACAACCATTAGCTTGTGCCAAATAAATATAGGATTTATATGACCTCCTGATTGAGGCCAAGCATGCCTTATATTGCCTTTTCACACTACTATTGTGTCATTTTCATTTACTGTTATGCTTACGTCCATTGCCTTATAGCATTCCATTTTTCCTATAACTTTGCTCGAAATGTTCTCCTTCATTCCTATCAAATGTTTCCCCCTTTATTTTTTTTCATGATTTTGTCATAGCCTTCCTACCACTCCAACCTCCTTATTCCAAGATCCTCAAGGTTGAAATTCAAATTTCAAAACTTAAAGGCCAATGCAAGAGGGAGAACAAAGGCAATCATTGTGAAAGGTCATGAAATTCACAACAATAGTCATACATAAAACCGAAATAAATCACCATCATACACAAGACCAAAAACAACATGATAATATAAATAAAATCCAACATAGCCATGAAAATGCCTAAAAGGAAATGATATCATCCCATGAAGCCAATAAATTAAAGCCACAACACAAAAGCATAATGTTTTTGGAAGCAATAATAATACAAAGAGGTGGGTGAATAGGTATTAAGGATAATTTTAACTTTATGCCAATTTATATTTCTTCATTCAGGCTTGGCATCCATTATATGTGAGAAACCATTAACAACCATAACAACATCCATAGCACAACACAAGTATACACATCATGAGAAGCAAACATGAAAGCAAAGTTTTTAGGTGGAAACCCTTTCGAGAAAAAACCACCAAAGTTTGTTGTTGTTATTGATGTAAAATAAGAGCACCTACTCTATTACATCAATCTGTTTTGTGAGCCACCACTCATAGGAAGCACCAACTCCCTTTGATTGTTTGCTAGCACCCACTAGAAGGAAACACCAACTTCCTCAATTTTTAGACACTTGTCTAGCTTACTAGAAGCACCATGTGAGGCATGAACTTCATGGATTTGTTGCAAGCACCAACTTGTAGCTCCTTGGATTTATGTAAGCACCAATTTGCAAGAGGAACCAACCCCCAATCCTTCTCAAGCTCCCAATAGAGATGGAAGCACCAACTCCCTGTATGTAGGGTCCAACCCACACTTAAATATAAACTCAATTTTCACTATCATTGGCAGACACTCTTCCTTATATCAAATTTGTTCTCTTCATTCCTTGGCCCACGCCACACTCTTTTTTCTCGTCCCTCTGTACACTCTGCAGCAACTCATTTTTCCACCCACAACATTCACCAACACACACATCCCACACAGTCCTCTCTACACTATGCTCTTTAATTTCATACAGTCATTCTTCTGCCTCTTTTATTCAATAGGCCCTCTCGGCCTTACACACCACAACACTAGCTCACTCGACCTTCTTTCTCTCCATAGCGGAACTACCTCTTTCAGGGTCACTTTGTTATAGGTCTATTTGGGCACATCACTTTCGACATTCAGATCAATACCATTAGGGCTCATCAAACCCTAATTTAGTTGTTACATTCCCTAGACAAGTCAACTCATTAACTACTTCCTTATATGAAAGTTTCATGGCCTAAAGCTTTCCTAAAATGCCTTCTTGGAACACCAGTGCAGCCTATGCCTTTAGACAGTGCGCTACAGAGCCTACAGGACCACTATGGCCTGCACTACAATGCACTTAGGCCCTCTTTATCTTGCGCTAGGAAAGATTGAGCGAAATTTGCATAGGATTATGGGAATATTCCTTCATTCTAGATGATTATAGAAGGTTCCCATCTCTTATCCCCTCCTATGAGCTTGAAATTGGATATGCTAAGGATCCATTAACCTCCTATCCTCTTATCCCTTGCTCCATGGAAACTAACTCCAAGATTGCAAATCCATTCAATCCCTCGTTTATGACAAAACCACCTCCATTTCCTATAAATTGAGCACTCATAATAGTGATCAAGGGCTAGAATCTAAAGTTTGTAATGAAATTCTGTTGGTTTGAGGATTGGGTTTATGTTAAGTAGTGTTATGTTGTTGGAGTCTTGAGCTTTTGATGTGGCAAGGGTTGAACTGAAGCTAGAGGAGTGGCACAGGATTGAACTATATTGGGTGATATTCTTCCTTCTACATTAATAAAGAGCTTATTCCTTTTCTCATATGATTGTTCATATCTGTGATCATTATATGTTTCAATGTATTCAATTCCATTGTTTCATAGTTTATAGTTCATGTATGCTTTGATCATTTCTTGTTTCTGTTTGTCTTGATGCAGGTACCTTTTGAGCATATTTAGTTCAAGTGGGATTGACATTAGCAATTCAAAAGAGATTTAGGAAGCAAAAGGCCATAAGTAATTTCCTCCATCTCATATATCTTCTATAAGAAAAGGTTAAACTACTTTCTTTCTATTGTTCTAGGTGTAGTCACCCACCTAGGGAAGATGTTTTTATCCGTAGATGCAAATTCCATGTAACACCCTTTACTCTGATTAGGCACTCTGAGCCTTTCACTCAGTAGAATAGGCTCACCTGGCCTCACACATAGCAACACACACTTACTCACTGAGCTCTCCACATAGATATCCTCTTCATAATGATGCATTCCCCCTGCATTTATCAACTATGCTCCCCTATTTTCTTCCTCTACTGCACACTGGTCGATGTTGCCTCTTCTTCCCATCACTCTTCCTGAGAGTGTATACTTCAACATGGTTTTCCATTCTGTTGTTTCATCTGAATTTGCGACTGCTTCCTCATTAACCATGACAGTGGCGATGTGATTGATCTTCGTAATGAGAATTAACTCTTAGTCCACCTACACACTTCAACAAGGCATTGTCCTATCTGTGAACAATTCTCCCGTCCCTGAGGCTCCCCATGCTTATTCATGTCTTCACAGATCTTGACTGGTACTTCAGAATGTGTTCTCTACACTTAATTTAATTCAAATGAAGTGTGCATAGGAAGATCATAGGTAGATTTATTTCAATATTTGAGACATGCCTCAACACTCTCTTCCTGGAAAACGTCATCCTTTCTTCCTTGACCAAGCGATCTCTACATTCGCCATTACTCCTGCGACCAACTATCTTGTGCACAGTTACTCTTTATTTTTTGACCCATTCATCCTCTATTACCTTTGTTCTGCAGTATCTAAGCCTTTCCTATCATAACATTTATTAAAGAGATGTTATCAAACCACAATATTAGGAAGTTCCTTTAGACCCTACTTAGCCCTTATATGTTTTCACACCAGAGGATCGTTACCTGTGACCACCAGCATAGCACTTAGGTGCTAAGGCCGTCAAGCTCCTATCAAGCACCTATCTCCCTATTTATTTTCCCTCACCCTTGGTTCTTTTGGATTTCACGACTAAATGCCAACACATGGAAATCCCTTAGTATCGACACTTCTCTCCAAATTACAATTATGGAGGAGTTCTAAAATTTTGACCTCTGAAATACTTCCCATGTGGCATCACATAGCACTTAGGTGCTAATCTCTTCTCTATGTCCTTGATTCTTTATGTCCTCATGACCAAGCACCAATCAACATCAGAGCCCCTTTCATCATAACCTTTTCCCAAGGCATTTATAAAGGTGTTACACGATTTCCATCCTCTTATATGCTCCATAGAACTTAGGTGCTTAGCCTTCTCTGTGCCCTTGGTTTTTGGCTTGTCTATGACCAAACTCCAACACATCAGAGCTCCTGTATATTTTAGATTTCTCATATTTCAATTAGAGGGGTCCCCAAAATTCCAACCTCTAATATGATGTCATGTTGTTATCATCACTCCACATGGTGCCTCCTTAGTGGTGATACATGTCACTCGTATTTTCCCCATTAGGCCACTAAAAATGTAAAATTTGACTACCACATGTCCATCATATAGTCACATCATGTTGACATCATCTAGCTTGTCATCTCATGAGGGGCCAATAAACTTCTGCCATGTGTCTATTAGAGGAGAGACAAAAGGGTCCATCAATTCTTGGCTTTTCATCGATTTCCTTTGTTAATCCTTCTCCTCACAACTTTGGCACTTTTTAAATAATTACTTTGTTAAGAAGTTATGAGGTCCCAATATCAGAAATCTCTAGATTCTAGGGTCCTGATATGCTTCCATGTGTCTTGTCTTACCGAGGTTCTAGCCTGCCTCTGATATGACCATCCCTCCAAGGTATTGGGCCTTCATGCTATTTCGGATTAATTTTAAGTAAACTGTTGAGGTCCCAAGCCTCCAACCTCCAATATTCAGCCCTTTTCATATATAATTCCAAAAATTGGCTGCCTCTGATATTCATCGTTCTGCTCTACTGACCTCCAAAATTTTGGGTTCCAATATTTTGGCTACCTCCAATATTTCGGCCTACTAGGAATTCAAGACCCTGACTTCGGTAGTCCATAAATTTTGATCCAAGAGGCCATTTTTAGACTTCCACATATTGTTGGAAAGCTATTTCATATCACGTTCTAGTGGAGGAGGTTTGATGTAGACTTTGAACCCATTTTCTACATGAAAAATGGCTACAAAATCTCTTTCATTCTTTTCACCTTGAATCTTCTTCTTCTGCCTACAACCTACTATTCAGAGGCATTTTGCAAGGTTCCACATACCATTGGAGAGATTTTTCAGAGAAATTTCTAGCTATGTAATCTCCTAGAGTATCTGAGATGATTGCTTGAGGCAGAACCTCCTCCAAATTTTGAGACTCCTAGTCACCATAGTCATCATTTTATGGCTTCTCCAATAAGCCTACTACTATGATGGTTCTCTACTAGAGATTGAAACAACCATGGGATTGCCCCTCATATTGACACATCATGAACATCAAACTATCCCAATGACCATCACAGGTAGGCTAGGGGACATCAAATCCAACATTTGTTGCCACAAACATCCAACTAGTTTGGTTGACATCAATGCCAACACTCTTGCCAACAATCATTCAATGCCAACTTCCCAACACATCTCCCAGCATGATTTTTGACATCAATGCCAACAAACTTGCAACCACTAGCAATCCAGACAATGCCAACTATCCAACAAAAATATACAGTACCCAAATATCAACTCAATCTCCATGAGTCTAGCATCCATGGCACTTTCAGCCATTATACAAGTCTGCATATATACACTTATAAAATAGTTCAAGGCTTCTTTGCAAGGATAACAAAAACCTTGAAGTCTTATGTTCCCAAAAATTTCATAGGGGATCTTTTTCAACATATATATGAATCTTTCAAGGGCTTTGACAGATTTCTCCCTCCTTTTCCTAGAGATTTTTGTGTGTAGATCCATGTCCCTGAGGTTTGCAAGGGGTGTTTTCTTTCCTTTCCTTCCCAAGGGGAAAATCCCTTTTCCAATGCTCCTCTCCACAGTTTCAACAAGAAAACATATTTTTCTCCCATATTTCCTCCTCTTACCATTCTTCCTATTTGAGGAGTCAGTTTGTTATTTTGTTTCCCGCAACCGCTTTTGCAGCTCATCATTCTACTCATCCAATTTTTGTTATTTCCTTGTGAGCTCTCTAAATTATGCCCTGCATATCTTTAGCTCAGCTCCAAGTCCTTGAGCCTAACTTGCAAATCCATTAAGGTTCCTTTCCTTACGGGAAATGTCCCTACTCTTCATCCTCGATGGTCTTGGTCCATTTTCTGCTATACCATTCCACAATCCATGTTTCCTTTCCTTGCCGCTGAGTCTTATTATGTTTTTCCACATTCACTTAGCTATTAGCACATAATTAAATAAAATAGTATACCAATTGCCTTACCCTATTGTACCCAACACGCTGCCTTGAAAATGAACACATTTATCAATTTAAATATTGGTCACATGCTTCAAGGTCCAAGACATAAATAAGAACATTTTATTTCCAACTTAAGTTCTTCAAAAAAGAAGAATTACTACCTGCATATGCACATATCAACTTGTTGATAACTATGTTTTCTTTGTCAAGTTCGACAAAGATTAGAAGCAATTTCTGTGCCAAAATTAACATTAATAGTTTCATAAAATTAATTAACAACACATATGTCAATTGTCATCTTTACCATGTTAGGCCAAGTATGTAATCTTGTAGATGTCACACATACTTAAGATCATCATTAACTGTGTATCATAAACCAGGGCACAAGTTATCACATACATAAGCTTGTTTTCAAAATTTAGCAATGAATGTATAATATTATTATCGAAATCATCATCATGCCAAACAATAAATAAACTTCAATCTTTGACCCATACTAACAACACTATTTAATATCATCTTCTCTTCTGAGGCCACACTACTGTTTTAATCAACATTATGGACATAAGAAGAATTTGGCCTTCTTATCAAGGTCAACAACATCGATGGAATCTACAACTTCAAAGGGTCCATTAGAAAAATCTCATGTTATCATAACACTTATCATACTTATAAATTCCATATTCACATAGATGCATTACAGGATTTGCATGCAATTCAAGTTAGCACATTTTGTAACACTATCCCAATTAGCATGCACTTTGCTAATGTAACTAATTAATAACTAACCATGATCTTTGTTGCTATAACAAATACCTACAACCAAGTATTTTTCAATCACTTGGCTTCCTAAAGCTATGTAACTATTGTACAATTTCCATTGTCTGGATGGCTAGTGGAAACAAGTGTGTTTGCATTTATGTCAACTAGATTAGCATTGATGATGTTGGAAGCATATGTCTTGGAATTGATGTAGACTAGGCTAGTTGTGATGGAAAATGGGGCTATCATTGGTGAGCATGGTGTGTCAATCTCAGGAGGACTCCCATGTTTGTTGCAGTCTCTTGTATAAAATCATCATAGTATCAGGCTTATTAGAGAAGCCATAATATGATGACTATGATGGTTGGGAGTCCCATCTTTTTAAGGCATTTATAACTCAGTATTTTAGCTCATATGATCTTGTAAATGACATAGTTTGATTTTGATTGAAAATATATTTCCAACGGTATATTGAAGTTTGAAAATTTCCTCCTATATGTGGAGTTATTTGTAGTCAAAGTCAAGTCCCCCAATGTCAAAGTTATAGTACTAAAAGGGGTTAAAGGAGCCTATAGTGGAAATTTTGTTTGGCAGTTTGGCCAAAAATGGTGGAGTATTTAAGTGGAGCCACTAAAGGAGATTCAGGTGGATGAGGGCAAACTGAGCAATGAAATGGAGCTTTGTGATTGGTTGGTAGTGGAGCCCTCTTTACATGTAAGTTCAGTGGATGGACCCTAGAAGGTTCAAAAAAGGTGCAAATGATTAACAATAAGGATGCATGGATAGTCCACACAATAGTGGAGAGCAGGCTTCCATGGATAGTCCACACAACAGTACAACAGACATAGTTGATTGATCAATGGAGGTCCTACTTGATAATTAAGCCTGACGGGTGTACCCTGAAAGTTTTAAAGGAACGCGAAGGTGAAGGATTGGGATACAAGTGTCAGGACACATCGGCAAGGCACTGTAATAACTAGTGACCAAAGAGAGTGGGGTATATTTAAAGAAATGGTTGGGAATCTTTTGAAAAATTATCAAAGGAATTTGCCACAAAACACAAGCCTGGGAACCTTCTCTCTCTCCTCATGGAAGGCACGTGGAAGCATTGTATTGGTTGGTGATGATGTCAGCATGAAATAAGTATAGGGGACATGTGCCATGTAGATTAAGGGTTTTTTGCTACCAAAATGGGTCATTTTAGTGTGACACATGGACCACTCTGGAAGTGACATGTGGCATGTATGACATCATCATGATGTCATTCCACTTGTAGGGCCCCGGAAGTTTTGGAGTGAGGTGCAAAGGAACTGGTGGGCCAATTGGGCGTCAAGCAGAAAGGGTAGTTGTCAAAGCCATATTATCCCAAGTTGTAGTTGATTGGCTTACATGGTTGTAGCAGCGGACCCACGGGACATGTCATCCTTGCAGGTTTACCCCAAAATTTCTGATTGGTGCAAAAAGAGAAGCAACGGGCTAACTAGGTGTTAGCTTCCTATACCAATAGGTTTCATTTTTCATGATTGACTGGAGAAGTGCCAAATATGTTCATCCTTTACATGCTACAAAGGTTCCATATTTTGTAGAATTTCACTATGAACAGGTGGTTGACTCTTGCCACAGTTGATGAATAGCCAGACAGTCTAATCCTGGCTAGATCATGTTTGAATTTACTTGTCTTAGAATAGAGAATAAAGGTCTGTACAAACAACTCAAGCTTGGCAGACAAGTAGTTAGGTAGAGAAGCAAAGGGTTTCAATAGCTTAATCTGAGCCCTGGAAGAGATAAGGGTAGACTTAGATAGGAGGGAAGCTAAAAGAAAAAAGAAAAATCAGGGTTTGCTAGTTCAAATGCACCCAATGAAAATGAAGAAAAAATGTTAGGTGTACTAGGCTGGGTAGGCAGTTTTGATGTTGTAGAAGCAGGCTTATGGGCAATTTGGTCCTATTGCAACAGGTTTCATCTCATAAATATCATAAGGTGCTATGGAAAGGTGGTTACAAAACAAATGGATCATGACTAATTTCCCTCCCCATTTTCCAAGAAACACTTACTAACATCCTCACCCAAGGACAATGAGATCTGCTCACTACCCTTAGTCCACTTCATTTCATGGAAAAAACTAAGTGAAACTGTGTTTTCACCTAGGCAAAACAAGCCACATTTCTTGTGTAAATTTTTTTTATTCCATTTTGCCAAGTTTCCTAAACTTCATAACTTGGTATCCTTTCATTCCCCCCATGCCTAAGTTTTCACTCTATAAACTTAGCCTAATCCATACATATCCATTCCACATAGTCATATTAACCTACTAACACTATTATATATCTCCTATGTGAATATTTCCCCTCCCTTGCTATGTAAAAATACACAAAATCCCTAAATATCTAATACCCTGACCTTTGGCTAACTATAAGATATATTTTAAATTTTTGTCGAGAGTTATTGGTCCATCTGGGGCCAATAACAACCCTCCACGCAACCCGTCGGGACTTATTTAGCTTCTGGCTAAATAAATAGCCAAACCCGCATATTATACCCCCAAACCCCATTTAACCAAAGTTTACCATACACCCCACAAAACATTACAAAACGCAAAATATTATAGTGGGTCCCCCAGTGATAAATTGCCGCCACCTCCATCACCTGCCGACCGTCCGATCTTCATCGACAGATCCAATAGCTGTCGGTAATATTGGAAGCCCTTAAGTGCCGCACAATAGCATTCGGGGGATGGGTGGTATTTCCACCATACCGAGGACGTGTGTCAGGCATCCGGCGTGTTCGGAGCCCCCTCCTCCAATACCACTTCCCTCCAAAGGCGGTGCGGGGAATACCGCTTACCACCCCACTACCTCCCTGCTGACGTCATGCCTACGTCATCTGATGACATCACCCTCGTTGCCACTCGTCTTTCCGCCACGTCATGTCCCTGTCATCTTCCCACGTCAGCGCTGCGTCACTCGCCACATCACTTGACATGTCATCTTTCGTACCCCGCTACATGATAGAATTACGTCATGCTGATGTCATCAGACAAAAGTGCACCAAAACCTGCCAAATTCAAAAATTTGGTAAAAAGAGGTGAAAACGTTATTTTCACTCATTCCTGTATGTTTCCTCTACGTGTCTTATGCATGTTGATTTACATACGAAACAACAAATCAACCATACAGTCTGCCACCCAGCAGTTTTTACTCCATATCTCGGCCCCTCGGCTCGTCTTGTCACCTGCAAATTGGCCATTCCACCGTTAAAACAAGTATTTACACCATTTTACTTCCGAACCCTATTTTTCGTTGGTTTTTGCTGTAAAATTGCCCACATAACCCAGAATTTGAAGAAAAAACACTGTGTTACCCACCATAACCTCTGTCTTGCCAAATTTTCACCATTAATCCACACACTGAGCTAAAATTGAGCTCGTTCAGCCTTGCAAATTCTCCAAGAAACCCCGAAAACTGCCTTTTTCCCACTATTGTCGCCCATTTTGCCAAAGAAGCCCACAAGTTCTGTCTCTCCATCTAATTTCTGTCCACGGAGATAAATACAAGCCAACAAACCAATTTCCTGGTGAAATTCCCAGAGAAAATCCACAGAGCTATTGTTTTGCCTGTTTTACTTACACAGAGCCAAAAAATTCCAATTTCAAAAGCAACAGAATTGAGCTATGGAAGGTCCAGTAGCCTTGAATATCACTCCTCTTAATGCACCCCACAAGGAATTGGAACATCTACCCTTAGCTGATAAAGACTATCTAATCCAAGACTTAGTAGGCTACCAAAACCATCTGCAAGCATTCTATGAGCTCAGAAATAGTTACCTAAGACAAAATGATGTTTATGGCATATGGGAATCAAATCTACCCATATACTACCTCCCCTCTGTCAATATTTTCCCTGAGATAATTCACCTCTATTGTGAGAACTATGAGCCAACTCAAAGGGAAGTCAAAACTCCATCTGGAACTACCCTCTTTCATATAACTCCTGACTCCATAAATCAAATGCTAAATTTCAAACCAACTCAGCTCCAGTTTCCTTTTACTATGAAATTCTTGCTTGATGAAGGTCCCAAACTCTCCAGCTCAGAGATAACCCGAATTGCCCAAGTATTTATGAGAGCAGATCTCCAGCCTAAGGAGCCACCTCCTTTTCACTATGCATCTTTCAATTAAGTGAGTAGATTAGTTGGTGATATGATATCTTTTGTCCTGGGGTTCAAGACAAGTGAACATATTGATGAAACTATATTGGTTATAATGTCTATATTTACCCCAGGGTGGCACCCTGCTGTCAAATACAACTATGCCAAATTCATTGCCAACAAAATACATGACCAATTGTTGAATCTAGATATGGAGGGAGTCTTTAAGAATTCATCCTATATCTATCATCTGTTTTTATATTATCAACCAAATAGTTTCCAATTACCCATTAGGAAATTGGACTCTAAAGGGGAAAAGAGGTCTGTGATTTTTTGGACCTCAATCTTTCATGAAGTCCGCAACTCTCCCTACTCTTACTGTGAGTTTATTGATATGTTTGTAAACCCGGTCTCTTCTCTCCTGATGAGAACTCATCCTCCTAGACTGTCATATGATATGCAAAAGATACTACAGCTCTCCAAAAACTATAAAATAGGTGACTGGTACTTTTACCAGAATCACATTGTTATTAGGATATATGGCTGTGAGCTATGCCCCTATAGGCTGCCAAGATATGTGCCAATGAGACTGTTTGCCTTGGAATATTTTAGGTAATTCATCAATTCATATTTTACTCACTTCCATAGCACAAAGAAAAAGGCTCAATTGAAGCTGAGAGACCAGTTAGGCCCCTATGTCATGAACAAAAAAGAGGGATGGAAGGATGCTGATGAAATATTGGGTCAAACACTCAGACTAAAGAGAAGATTTTGGTGGGTACCCTATGACCCAAATGGCTTTATCAATGCAAGAAGGATAAAATATAGGTTGGCACCCTATGAACATTGCAGCATCCCTGAAATAGAACAGTTTGCCAACCAAGATGAGTGGGTGGAGGGCACACTAGTTGAACAACTCACTGAGGAAGAGAAAATGGAACAAACTATGAAAATCTGGAAAAAACTCTTGACTTAGATTCTTTTGGGCAGGTGTCATTCAAAATACCACAGCAAACCGGGGAAGGCACATCAACTACTACAACTTCACAACAAGCTGCCCAAGAAAGGACTACACCAACAGTAGGGACAATAAAGGGCAAGGAGATAGTAGTTACAAGGCAAGAAACAATGGAATAATAGCCAACTACCTCAAAGGAACACAGTGAAGGGCAAGCCCCTTCACTATAGACAGAAGCACCAGAAGTACCAGCACTGCAGACTCCTCTTCCTGAGGAAAGAAGTAAGAAAAGAGACAGAGAAGAGACCACATATGCAAGTGGGTCAACAGAATAGCCAGAGGCCAAAATACAAAGGGTAGATCCTCTACCTGAAGAGGACATTACGGAATAAATCACAGAAAGCACAAGAGGAGAGAGCGCCATCAGCCAACAGACATCCACCAGCTCTCACAGGCAAGAAATGGAGAGGAAGCATGGTATGGAAGTCTCCTCCTCAAGGTTGCAAACTAAGAAACGATCTGATGTCAAACAAACATTCATGGAGATTAAGGCCCAAAATGAGTCATTGAGAATTCAGCTTTATGATCAATTTCTCAAAATGACACCCTCCAAACAGCGAAGATTAATGGCAACATATGACATTAAGGAGGAGAAAATGATCTTAACTCATTTTAAGCCTAAGGTTCAGCAACCACAGTTTGTAGCTGACTACATAAGGACCAATATAGAGGTCCTTGCCAAAGATATACACCCAATGGACCATATAGAATTGCACAAACAAACTAGTGAAATGGTCTATGCTACATTGGTAGACAAGGCAATGCTAACCCACCAATTGAAAGAGTCATTAAGTAATACATCTGCCCAACTAGATTTGGAAAAGATATCTTCTTTAGCCAAAGAAAACAAAATAAAGACTCTAGAAGAGATAATTATTGAGCTGGGACATGATCCCAAGGATGCCAAGGGCATCAAAGCACTGATAAAGAAGAACGAGGAAGATATTTCTACCCTTAGGAAGCAATTGAAGCTACTTATCACCATGCATCCACAAACAACAGAACTGGCACAAGAAAAGGCAGAAGAAGATTTAATGGATTTGTTGATGAGGATGAATCAAAGGCTAATTCAAACAGAGCAAGAGTTGGAGAAAGCATTGCAAGCCAAGCAGGGAGAGTCGACCTCCCAGCCACCTGAAACAGCTCCAACAATTATCTCTGCTCCCCCCACAGTCACATCAGCAATCCCTCCCACCGAGCCAGCATTAACATCAGGTACAGCAGCTACAGATGCTTTAGCAGCAGCAACAACAAAGCCAGAGACTAGCATGAGGATGGAAGAAATGATGAAAGCAGTAAAGGAGCTAGAATCCCAAATGTCAGAGCTCAAAGAGGCAAAAGAAAAACTAGCCAAGCTAGAGGTGAGCTATGACAAGTCAAAAATAACAGTGGAAAAAAAAAACCAGAGATGTAAAGGCCCTGAAGAACAAGGTGAAATCATTGGAAAAGGATCTCACCTTGCATAAACCTCTAGCAGACATCAAAATGATTTTGTGGACCAAGATTGGCCAGTCTATTACTGACCAATGGCAATCAATTCAAACAATCCATGAACAAATAGAATTGATAGAAAGGGCCCAAGGGGAAATTCAAAGGGCCAGGGCATCATTGGGAAACATGCCTAAGCAGGCCAATAGAATCATCCATTTTTTGAATACTCATACTAAAGAGGAGCTAGCAGCTTTGGAGATCACAGACAGGACAGGCACCATTTTTACAATGAAAAAGGTGCTAACAATGAGGAATTTTGTACAAACATTGGAAAGGAAGTGCCAAGAGATGCAGATGGAGATTAATGCAGCACTTCGCTGGTTCATGGGGTTACCTAGAAACAATATCACTACTTGGGCTCAGATGCAACAAGCCTTTAACAACAAATACCAGGACTACTGTACGTCAAAGGAAACAAAGAGAGAAATCTTTCGGATGACCATGGGAAATGATGAGTCTTTAGAAGACTACGAGGAAAGGTTCCAGCTTAGTTATAAATGAGTCAGGTGCACACTTGACCCTGAATCTCTGAAGCTGGTTCTGCTTTGAGGAGTCCCTAAGGACCTTCTAGACACCCTTCACTTGCTAGCTGGAGGAGACATCTACCAACTACCCTATGAGGACATAAAGACTGTGTTTAGAAACTATTCTAGGGCAGGCTGAAAAGGAGGTAGGGGGAATCCACTTTCAGCTAGTACCACCTTCTCCAAACATGAGTTTGCTAATCAGATGGAAGACCTCAAAAGTGAGATGAGACAAACCATTGCCATGCAACTTGATACTTTCCGAATCCAACAAAATAAAGAGGAAGCTGAGAGGTCTTTGGCCATTTTCTATCCCAGATGTATGAGGAAGCACCCAAAGAACGAGTGTCCATTGCACTCAGTAGAGGTATGCTTCGTTTGTGAGGAAGACCATCCAAAAAACCAATGCCCAACCTTACCCAGATTTAAAGCCATGTACCTAGGGACTGAGGCAACCGCTGAACCTCTCTACTTCCTCAACCAAAGGAGGCCGCATGGGCCCAGACCTTACCAGCAGGGGATGCAAGGGACTTCCCAAGCTTATTATAGCCCCAAGCAATCTGCTCACATACCTTCTTGGGGTCCCCCTACTCATCCTTCCTGGTCCGCACCTCCTTCATGGTCTTATCCATCCCAATACCATACTCAACCTCCTGCGCATTCATTTCCCTCACCTGTCCAGCCACAACCTCAGTGGAATGCACCTCAGCAGGGGTGGAGTCCCCAATACAACTCTCTTCCCACCATTTTGCCTCCACCACCTACTCAACCACAACCATTACCTCCTACTCCTCCAAAACAACCCTAGATGCCTGCCCAACCGAACCCGAACCCCAACAACGGACAGGCCCAGCAGGTATACACTAGGGAAACAACATGCCCTACGTATGTTGTGGAGGTCCAGGAGATCAACCTGCGATCTGGGAAGGTCCTTCCAGACCACCAACTTCCTCCCCCAGAGGATGAGGAAGAAAAACAAGAAAGTGAACCCAAAGCCATTCCACCCTTTCCTGAGTGACTAACAGCAACCACACAACCAAACCCAGAGGAGAGTGAGCTTCTAGGAGAACTTAAGAAGTTGTATGTGAAAATACCCCTTCTCCAGGCCATAAAAGATGTACCCATATACAACAAATTGATCAAGGAGAAGTGTTTCAGGCACCCAGGTAGGCGCAAGAGAGATGCCGAGACTATAAATGTCATAGGACAACTGTCCGATCTAATGTTGGGGCAAGTAATCTGTCCAAAATATTTGGACCTTGGGAGTCTTGTAGTCGATGTCCACATCAATGCCACCATAATCCCCCATACATTGATTGATCTAGGGGCTGCCATTAATATGATGACCAGGGACACTATGCTTAAACTCAGCCTTCAGAGTTCCTTGAGGAAGACCTCGACGGTACTGCAGTTAGCAGATCGCTCCACCGTGACTCCCGAAGGGATTATGGAAGATGTCTTGGTCTCTGTTGACTCTTGGGAGTACCCTGCGGATTTCTTGGTCCTTCATCCAAAGGAAAAACTTACTGGATACCCCCTCGCCTTGGGAAGGCCTTGGTTAGCTACTGCAGATGCTTACATCAGTTGTCGAGCTGGAAGCATGACCATCAAGAATGGACCTATGTCTAAGCAACTAGTCCTCTATCCTCCTGCCCAACCTCTGCTAGAACATGACTTACCACTCTGGTTGGAAGAGGAAGATGAGGATGAGGTCTACTCTGCACCGTTGTGTGCAATAGAAGCCACCAGGGGAGGCCCTCAAACAAAGGATGACTTGATTGAGAATTTGATTCAAAACCCACCTCTCGGTGCACTATCATTAGAAGAGTTGGTGGAAGATACCCAAGCCAGTGCTTTAGTGGACACCTGTGTGACTAATCCGACCTCTCCTAGAGTTAAGAGAGTGGAATTTGGCCCTAAAAGAACCTTAAAGATCAGCTCCTCCTTATCTCCCTCCCAACAGAAGGAGTTGTGTAGCTTATTGAACAACCATTTGGATTCTTTTGCTTGGAGCTATAAGGAGATAAAAGGAGTCCACCCTTCGGTCTGTACCCATCACATCTACATTAAAGAGGATTATAAACCAGTCAGGCAGCCTCAGAGGAGAATGAATCCAGCCCTTAAAGACATCGTCAAGGAATAATTGCAAAAATTGTTGGATGCAGGATTCATCTACCCCATCTCTGATAGTGAGTGGGTTTCACCTGTAGTGCTTGTGCCCAAGAAAAACGGGAAGTGGAGAATTTGTGTAAATTACCAAGAACTTAACAAAGCCACCAAGAAGGACCATTTTCCTTTGCCTTTCATAGATCAGGTGTTGGATGGTCTAGCAGGGAAGAAGTTCTTTTCTTTCCTAGATGGGTTTAGCGGGTATAATTAGATCCAAATCAGCTAGGAAGACCAAGATAAGACCACCTTCACTTGTCCATGGGGTACCTTTGCCTACCGAGTCCTTCCCGTTGGGTTGTGCAATGCTCCTGCCACTTTCTAGAGGGTGGTATTGACCATATTTGCTGAACTGGTTCACGATTCGGTGGAAATCTATATGGATGACTTTACTCCTTATGGGTCCAATTTCCAAGAAGCATTAACTAACCTGGGAAAAGTTTTAACCAAGTGCATTGAGATGAACCTATCCCTCAGTCCCGAAAAATGTGAATTCCTGATGACTGAAGGGATCATGCTAGGTCATACAATTTCTCAGCAAGGATTATAGGTGGATCCTAACAAGATCACTATCATCCAAAAGGTTCCACCTCCTCAAAAGGTCAGAGATGTTCAGAGTTTTCTAGGCTTGGCAGGATATTATAGAAGATTCACCAAAGATTTCAGTAAGCTAGCCTCGCCATTGTTTAGCCTCTTAGGAAAAGATGTCAAGTTTAAATGGACTGATGACTGCCAAGGGGCTCTAGATGAGTTGAAAGGTGAGTTGGTATCCGCCCCAATCTTGAGAGGTCCAAACTGGGCCCTGTCTTTCCACATCCACATTGATGCCTCGAACAAAGCCATAGGAGCAGCCTTAGGACAAGTTGAGGAGAAATTACCATATGCCATATACTTTGTTAGCAAAAACTTGTCCAAGGAAGAGATGAACTATACGGTAACCGAGAAAGAGTTCCTGGCCGTAGTCCATTCCTTAAACAAGTTCAGACACTACATCACTGGTTATCAAACATTTGTACGCACTGATCATGCTGTGATTAGATATTTAATGAATAAACCTGATGTGAATGCTCGTATCATTAGATGGTTACTTTTGTTGCAGCAATTCGATTTGACTATTGTTGACAAGCTAGGTAAGGAAAATGTTGTTGCTGACTTCCTATCTAGATTGGATTTGCTTGCAGGTGAGAAAGGGATAGTGGATGACCAGATGCCGGATGAACACTTGTTTGCTATCTCAGTACTCTCTCCATGGTTTACTAATATAGAAAACTACTTGGTCTCAGCACAGTTCCCTCCGCATCTATCCTCAAAGGAGAAGAGCAGAATCATGAGGAAGGCTGCCCCATTCACTTGGATCAGGGGCAACCTGTTTAAACTTGGCCCAAATCAGATCTTGAGGCGTTGTGTTAGGGAAGAGGAAGTCTTTGACATCCTCCTAACCTGTCACGATGGACCATGTGGAGGCCACTTTGCAGCAAAAAGGACTGCCTTCAAAATTCTACAGGCTGGCTACTATTGGCCTACTCTTCATCAAGATGTCAGAAGATACATCAGCCAGTGTGACTGATGTTAGAGGATGGGGAAACCTACTCCAAGGGATGAAATGCCCCTCCAACCTCAAGTGACTTTCGAGCCCTTTGAGAAGTGGGGCATGGATTTCGTGGGACCTGTCAACCCTCCTTCAAAGCAAAGGTCTTACATCATTGTATGCATGACTACCTGACAAATTGGGTAGAAACAAAGGCAATCAAGGCAATGACAGAAGAGAAAGTGTCTAAGTTCTTAAGGGAAAACATCTTCTACAAGTTTTGCTACCCAAGAGAGCTAGTCACCAATCAAGGAAGCCAGTTCACCTCTAACTTGATTGAAGACCTGCTCGCTCATCACAAGATCAAGCACATAACTTCCACCCCCTATCATCCACAAGCAAATGGACAGGTGGAAGTCACCAATAGAGCATTGGAAGGAATTTTGACTAAGGTGGTGAGCAACATCAGAAAGGATTGGGCAGATCACCTTGGTGAGGCCACTTGGGCCTACAACACCACTTGGAAAACCACAACAGGTTTCACACCTTATGAGCTGGTCTACGGGAAGAAAGCTTCGCTGTCCATAGAGTTCGAGTACAACACATTAAGGGTGGCAGCTCAGCTGGACCTAGATCTCAGCCATGCTCAACATGAAATATTACTGCAGCTGAATGGATTAGATGAACAAAGAATGCAGGCCCTCCTCCACTCAGAAGTAGTCCAACTTCAGAGGAAGATATGGCACGACCGACACCTTAATGAAAAGCAATTCCAGCCAGGAGATTGGGCGCTGCTATATGACTCAAGATATAAGGATTTCAAAGGAAAGCTGAGGACAAGATGGCTAGGACCATATGTAGTGGAGAAGTGTAATGACAATGGTTCAGTCCTTATCAGGACCATTGACGAAGAAGCCATCCCCATGCTTGTTAATGGGCATCGATTAAAATTCTACAGGAAACCTCTTTTGAGGCAGGAGTTCATTAAAATTTTGGAAAAATTAGTTCTGGTAGTGGAGCAGGGCTCTGCCTCTATTCCACCCACACTATGATCATCAAAAAAAAAAAAACAAAAAAAAAAAGGATCCCTAGGTGAAAACCTTTCTGAGGCGCCCAGGGCAGACAGTGAGGGTGAAAACCTCATGGAGGCACCCCAGCTGTCTCTAGAGAAATATAAAATGTGGAATAAAAAGATCCTTGGGTGAAAACCTCTTTGAGGCACCCAGGGCAGATAGCAGGGGTGAAAACCTCATTGAGGCGCCCTAGCTGTCTCATTAAAAAAAAAAAAAAAAAAAAACAGGGCTAATCTCTGTGAAGTAATTGCAGGTTGCAAAACATCCTAAATTACAAGAAAAGAGGGGTGCGCAAAATGAGGATAGGGGTCCGTAACAAGCTCCAGGACACCCCTTCAGACACCCCCTCCATGGCCACTCACCTCTCCTAGGATTTGGTCACATTCGGGTCAAGATTGGGCCTTCTACAGGAAATTTTGGGCTTTCTACAGGAAGTTCCAGGCTTTTCTACAGGAAGTACAGGCTTTTCTATAGGAACTCCTGAATTTCTACAGGAAACATCCTGTAGAACCTTCGAGCAAGCCAAATTCAATTTTTAAAGGGAATTTGATGGTTGGGATCAGTTTGTTAGGCCTGAGGCCACACCTCTATGCAATCCAACACCATGTGGCACCCTGTTCTATCTCTTGACACGTCTGTCACCCACTTGGTCATGTGTTCCTGCAGAGTCATTTTAGAAACCTTGTTTTCCTCAGGTTGACAGCAAAGAAAAAAAGGGAAAAATTTCAAGTAAAAAAATCAAGTAGTAAAGGCTCACACACTCTACTTGTTCAAGCTCCATCTAAGCTCTTCTTCAATGTAGTGAGTCCTTGTCTGTAAAATGACCCTGCTCGTTTAGCCTGCATCCCAGGAGGAGAAGAAACTAAAGGATATCCTACAGGAATCCTATAGCAGTTGATCCCTCTGGAGCACATACTTTGGAGGTAGGGGCAACTGAAATCCACACAGGAGACATGAAAAAAGGGTTCATCTTGAACGTGAACATCTCCTTGACAGCTGAGATCAAATAGAACCTATGCATGCAGCGTTCATCATTGAAAGATCGGGTTCCAAAGCCACGCATGTAGCTTCAACAAATAAAAGGATGGGCTCTAGCACCCGTGCACAAGGCAGCAGCAAGCGAGGCAGTAGTTCCAAGACCAAAGTCTGTATAACACGTCCACGGCCACGCAGGTAAGTGTCTAACCTTATTCGTGAATTACATAAACCATATTTCAAGAAAACTTCATGCCTATGAAAATGGTTGGATTGAACGAATTCGGTGGTCAGTCAACTGGCCACCCTCAACCAGTTACACCGCTTCGTGGGATCCAAACGAGCTCAGTTACGTTCACACTCGCCAATGAGCCATGTAGCCAACACGTGTGGAGTGTCCAGTCAGTGAAAATCGGCGGACTGACAGTGGTGGCGGCAGTTAATGGCAGAGGGGAGGTAATGGCGGCCAGAGACACGCAAGAGAATGATGACCATGATGATGGATAACAGTTTCGTTCGGCCAACTCATCCTCTCGCCACGAATTGCACCGCAATTCAAAATTCTTGGCTGAAAGGCTTTCACGTCTGATGCTCATTTGCATTTGCAATGTCCCGGCTGAAGTACTCATCCTCTGCTTCCACAACCCGTTAACCCATCATCCTCCTCCAAGCTTTTCGGTCTGTTTCAAAGTTCTCCCATGTCCCGAGCTCATTCAAAAGCACAGTTGCATCCTACAGAAGCTGGCAAGCATCCTACAAGAAGACGTTCTACAGGAAGTACGGAACAACCCCTAGAACAAAGAAACCTGAGCTTTCCTTCGACAAATTTGAAGTTCCGAGAGAGGTAGGCTCGAAAAACACTTTCCCTGCATGGTATATTTCAAAAGGTGGTAAACTGGACTCTCTGAAGTAGGGGTATTAGAAACAAGTTTGCCTGTGTAATTACATGGAATTTCTCAGATGGTCCAGCATCAACATTCTCCTCCAAGGTTCCTGTAAAAATTCCTCCTGTAGGAAAGATAAAGCACTGAGAGGGCTAGCCTGTATGTGAAAATTTGAAGTTGCACGTTTGCATGTATGCCGGGAGTAAAAAAATTGAGGTGTTGTACCCTATCTGTGGAAACAAAACTTCCCCCTCCATACACAGACAATCGAGTTTGGGCAACAAAAGCATTAGAACTAAGGAATTGGTGCAGAGTTAAAATATAAACACCTAAGAGATCCTTTCTCAAAGTTAAAAGGAGGAAAGAACATAAAACAGCACTCCCCTTCTGCTCAGAGCATTTAAACCAAACACTCTCACCATGCTAGGAGGATTTATCATAAAGGAACCCTCGGATTCCAGAAAATTGCGTGAACATCCCACAGTAGTGGACATCTTCACCCGTGCCAATTGGATGGCCTTCTGTGATAAAATCCAGGGGCATGATGATGAAATAACATAGGAATTCATGATGTCTCTGAAACCTAAATCAAAAACACTGGCCACTGTAAATTTCAGAGGGTTGACCCTATAGCTCACCCCTGAACTCATTGGTCAGGTCACGGGTCTGCCCTTAGGGATACCCTGGAGCAAAGAGGAGAGAGCATTAGGCCAAAAAGCCAAGAAAAGAATTCTTCCTACCAGAGGAACAGTTTGCAGAAGATAAGAATGGGGTAAGGAGGGGAAGTTTACATCCTTAGTGGAGTGAATCCAGTCTCCAAATTATGAAATACATTACCTATGAGGGGCGGTTCAGTATTGTTTACGGCTATCATTTCCGGTTACTGAAAGAACTAAGACATGGGTTGGATCTACCCCCAAAGCAGAAGTTAAGCATCCCCTATTTTCTCTTGCAATCATTGATGGAATGTGGCTCAAAATTGAAAGAGGGGACCCCAGATGAGCTAGCCCATCATGGGCTCATCAAGCTTTTGGTAGAGGATGGCCTCCATACCTACACTGTCCCCCTCTCCTGGGAAATTTTCCTCAATATGTCCAAAGATTATGATATATGAATTATGGCTGAGGAACTCACCTCATCCAACAATGAATAAGGGAAACACCTTGAAGCCGGAGAGAAAGCCAGTGGCAAAGAAACACAGGCCAAACCACCATAGAAAGAGCAGAAGGAGAAACAAGGAAAAGGCCAAGTTACTGAACCTAAAACTGTGGGAGGACCAATGGCACAAACACCCAGGGAGAAACGACTACAAAGTAGAGCAGAGAGGATTGGAAAAGCCCAAATAAAGGAAATCAAAACCAAGGCAACCAAACAAGAGCTAAAAGGAAAGACACATACAGCCAAACAGGCCAAAACAGATTCTACAAGAAATCCCAGAACAATTGCTACAGGAAGCCTGAAAACAGTCAACATAGGACTTTCTACAGAAAGTATGGAGGTAGAGAAGAAAAAGGAGAAATCACCCGAGATCTTGGCCAGGGAGGCAGCAACAGTGCTGGTTTCCTTAAGCACAACCCTAGAGCAAAAAGGGAAGAGAAAAAGGGAGCTTTCTATGTATTTTAAGGCAAGAAGAAGCATGCACATAAAAACCTGGCAGACCCCAGCCACAGTCAAAAGAGCCAATTACGATTGTGGACACCCCAATTAAACAAAAATAAAGGTCTCCCTCAAAGGCATCCATTATGTATGAACGGGGCAGCCCGAAGACGTCCACTTGGAAAGAAAGGATTAAACTGATGGACACAAAAACCTCTCTACAGGATGCTAAGACAATTCTACGAGATACATTGGCTAGGCTAAAGGAGACTGAAGAGTTGGAAGAGAAGGCAACTACATCATCCCAAGAGGAGGAAAATACTGAGAAAATTGAGGAACAAAGCCCCTAGCCCAACCTGGGCTCTTACTATAACTTGCTAGAAGCGAGAAGGATAATTCCCCAAAAATTTGCATTGTCGCTCTTCTTTGCACTGGAGGAAGAGAGAATAGCTCAAAGAGGCAAGGAAAGAATTGGCTTTGGTACGGCATGTAGAAAGCAGCCAGTGGACCAAGCTATAGGAAGAAAATGAGCTGCTCAAACAGCAGCTACAGTTACAGGGACACCTTATGGAAGATAGGCCCCACACTTTGGGAGGACAATAGCAATAGGAGGAGCCCACAACAACCAAAGAAACACATGATGAACAACAAAAGAGAGATGGGTTGCAAGCTGAAATAGAGGCACTGACTAGACAGCTACAGGAAAAGGAATTGCAAGCAGCCCAGGAGATACAGTCTCTGAAATAGTGGGTGCAAGAAAAGGAGGCCCAACTGGCCTGCATGGCCAGGTGGACGATGAAAGCTCTACAGTGTAGGCAACCTACCAAATCATACACGCTATACCTCAAGGATCAGTGGTTGCAGTTTCAGATCAACACCTTGGCCCAAAGGGGTATTACTCCATTTCAAAACTACTCTCAATTCATGGCTCTATGTGACAACATCTCATCAGAAGACAAGGCCAAGCTATCAGAGTTTTACCTACACAACTTGGCCCTTCCCAACATGAACTTGTGGGACCCCAACGCTGCGGTGGGGGACGTGCAACTTATGGCCATGGCCTATTGGCTAAATCTTGAAGAAAAGAGAGCAGCAGAGGTCCAAAACATTATGGACAAAGAGATACATGAGACACTATTGATTAGAGCAGAACCGGAGGATCCTTTAGCATTGATATCCACCCACCAGCACTTGGCCAATGACTCTTAGGCCCTACCAGATTACATGGGATGACAAGCTCAAGCCATAGCCCACTTTAAGGACATGGAGAGACTGCTAGGGGATAACTGTGTTCATGCTTGCTCTAAGAGGTGGAATTTACTGTCCCACAGCCTAAAGGTTAGAGAATACCACACCCCCACAAGGATGAGGGAGGCCTTGGCAAGAGTGCCTCTCTACAAACAGTCCATGCATAATCTTCAAGCCAGCTGGATCGGCCTCAAATTCAGTCCTCCCTTGCTTTTGGGGTTGTTAGAGGGAGTCAAGGAAGAGGAGGAACACAGGCAGTGGGAAGAAGTGGAAAGCAAAGCAGGATTTCATGATTGTGAAGAAGATATCACTCCAGAGGCATGGGATGTGAGGGAGGTGGTCAAGGCTATCAAGGATGATGAGTTGGATTAGTTGCTCGAGGTCGAGCAACCGATTTAGCAGGGGGTGATGATGAGCCCCGGAATTGGTAACTTATTGGGCTCATTTTGCCTAGTTTTTCTTAAACGATCCACCATTTTTCATAGTTTAATGCATTTTTTTTTAGTATGTTTATGTTAATTGCACAAATGAGGGTGGTCACTTTACCAAGTAGGCTAATACGTGGTTATTTCAGGGTTTTTGGACAAATTTTGGAAAAAAAGCCAAGCAATTATGAGCCTAAAGACAGCCAAGCATGAAGGAACAAGGGGGGGGATTCATAGGAGGGATGCCTCTGGCATTAAATGTCCCTTCCTTGAAATCTCCACCCTCAACTCAGAGCTCCGCAGACCACCAAAACGAATCCTAAAGGCAGCCGAGCAGCTTGGGGAAAAGTGACTATTTACTAGAAGTTGGGACAGCCAAGCCCCTTGAGTCAAGGAAGGCTGTTGAGGCCCCTCGTATGGCATAAATAGGAAGGCTTTCAGCCTTCGTAGGTTACTTTTTGGACTGTTGTTGTTTTGCACTAGAGTGCTTTTATTTTCTTAGCTCATCTTCGTAGCTGCTGTTGTATAACTTTCTTATGAACATGGCTATTTTTTACTAATGGAAAGCAACTTTATTTGGCATCAGTTATGAGTTTCTTTAGGAGCCTGCAGCTCTTGGGGTTGAGCCCAACCTAAGTGCCAAGCCTTCCTTCATGTACTGTTATTTGCTTTATGTCTTTGCAAAATAATTCCTGTTAAGTAGATCAACATCTTGCTTGTTACATAGGTCATGATTGATGATTAGATAGGATTTTTATTTTTAGATTTAGTTGATAGATTAGTAACAGGGAAGATCTCCAGAAAAAGTCCATCAAGCACCTCTGATCTCACCTCTCCTTCAGTGGGATCGTGAGCTGGGACAAAGGTGACATTTCTTCCAATAAAAACATTGTTTTGCTTTGTGATGCAATTCTTAGTGTTGGAATTCTCAGTTTATGATTTCTTAGTTGCATAGTTATTTCACGTATTTCATTTCGAATAAACTTCTGTTCATTTCCTTTTGCTGTTACTTAGGTCAGATTAGAGTGAAGTAACTAGGTCATAGGTTTTCTAAGTGTTTGTTTGTTCAGTTCGAAGAATAACTTGTAGAGCGCCTATCATACTTCTCCATCTGCCCATACTCCATCCAACCTACTTTCTTCATCCTTCACTTAGAACCCTTACCTTACATTTGCCTCATTCGCTTACTTCGCCATGATTCTCATCTTCTTGTGTAACCTCGTTTCATCCCTCCTTGAACAAATCTAACCATCCGCACCACTCCTTAACTCCATCCACCAAGTCTTGGACCTCCTCACACCCCTATCTCACCTCCATACTCACCCATCCACCTTTTTCCCTCCATCCATTCTCCAAAATTCCATTTCTGAACACCCTGTAGAAATTACAGACATCCTGTAGAAATTCTAGAACATCCTGTAGAACCCCTGCAGACTTCCTGTAGAAGCTCACGAAAACGGTTTCTTGAAAGCCAAACTCTGTGAAACTCTCAGGAAGGGTGCTAGGGACCCTTTAGGCCCTCTCTGAACCTTCCCAACCTCCTGCAAGCATTTTCTTTCGTCAATCAACCTCTGCACAGTCAAAAATAGTGAAAGCACATGCATGATAAATCTGACAACTTAATCAAAACTACAAAAAGATGTTTTCTTCAGATAGAAGTAGCTTAGACACAAGTATTTTACCTTCCTAGAAATAATGGCATCTCTTTCAGTAGCTTGCATCCTCTCTTCCACATCAATAGAGTTAGTTGGTAAAATTAGGGTTTGCTAGGGTTTGCATTTCTTTTCAGCGTTTCAGTTTCTTTTTGCAAGTAGATTAGCTTCCCTTGAGTTAGATTTCGTCCATCAGTTAAAAAGCTTCTTCTCAGAGCTCATAGAAGTTGGCTTAAGCCCCTAGCGGACTTGTGCCAGCTGACCAAGTGACAACTACGGAAAGAGCTAGTACTTGTGCATACAGCACCATCGCTTCTAAGATTGTTATGAACTACCGGGTTGATATAAAGTAACGAAGGGAGTCCTAGGAGTTGTAGCATTATTGCTGCAATACTGGAGCCCACCACTGTGATGAATGAGTTGCACCATAAGGGGTGGTTTCGTGTAGTTGAGTCCAAAAGTAGTCACTGAAGTCATTGTTCATGATTGGATAGCCAAAATCCCATTAGGAGGATTGGGTAGGCAACATGTATGGAAAAAATATTTGGAGATCTACCACCAAAGATGCATTTACGATTAGAAAATGGAGGGAACGGTTGGATTTCAATTCAAAACCACCTATAAATTGGACATGTTGGTCTATCGAAGAACACTTTTCATTCTGACGAATGTGTATGAGCCCTCTTGTTCCCGCTATATAAGTCGATAGGTTTGGGAGGATTTAGTTTCAAGCCCAATAATTACAACCTTACCTAAGTGGAACCAAAAGATCATCCTTGAAAAAATGTCTCTCGCATTTTTATTTTTCCTGTGATTTAGAATTCATATGCAGGTAATTTCTGTATGGGGTTAAAAACTACATTTGGCATCAAAACTGTTTTGGCTTCAAGGGGACGCCTTTGTTGCTAAGGGGTTTCGCTCGGGCCTGTGGTAGACCGTATTCAGTGGGAGATCTGTGAGATTGATTCTGGTGGTGAAAGAAGATGGCGAGCATGGAAAGATAGATATTGAGAAGTTCAATGGTCAGAGTTTTGAGTTGTGGAAACTCAAGATGGAGGATCTGTTGGTGGATAAAGATTAGTGGATCGCGATAGATCCGAGTACTAAACCAATGGGAGTGATCGATGAAGAATGGAAGAAGTTGGATCGAAAGGCAAAGAGCACAATACAATTGTGTGTCTCAGATTCAGTATTCCTGAATGTATCAGGGGAAGCTACGACGAAGGCTCTGTGGGACAAGTTAGGGACTTTGTACCAATCTAAGTCTTTGGTGAGTAAACTATTCCTACGGAAAAAGCTGTATAACTTGAGGATGAAAGATCGAGACTCGGTGACAAAGCATCTGAATGCATTTAATACTGTGGTAAGTCAGTTATAATCTATTGATATTAAAATTTTAGATGAAGATAAGTGCATCAGTCTGTTGTGTTCTCTACCAGATTCGTGGGATAGTCTGGTTATTGCAATAGGTAGCAATGCAACTGCTTTGCAGTTTGATGAAATAGTCTCAACCT
>APFE030776818.1:178589-221991 GCA_000404065.3 Pinus taeda
AAGATCAGTTCGAGAAAGAAGGCAGCTAGAAAGGTATAGTCCATCTGCTTTCTATTCAAATTTTGCTTTATCTATTATTGACGATGATCCCATAACTATGAAGGAAGCAGTGGATTAGAGGATGGAAAACTCTGGAAAGAGGCCATGGTTGATGAAATGGCATCTTTGCACAAAAATGAGGCTTGGGATCTGGTGGAGTTGCCGGCTAGAAGGAAACCCATTGGCAGCAAATGGGTGTTCAAGAAGAAGACAAATGCAGAAAGGAAGGTGGAGAAATACAAAGCTCGGTTGGTAGCAAAAGGTTATTCCCAGGTGCCGGGAATTGATTTTGGTGATATTTTTTCTCCTGTTGCCAAGGTAACTTCTATTAGATTACTATTATCTATTGCTGCTGCTTTTGATTTTGAGGTAGAACAGATGGATGTGAAGACAACATTTCTTCACGGGGATTTGGAAGAGGAAATCTACATGAAGCAACCTGAAGGCTTTGCGGTGAACGGTAAGAAAGAACTAGTATGCAAGTTAAAGAAGTCTCTGTATGGGTAAAACAGTCACCAAGGATGTGGTATCAGAAATTTGATACATTTATACGGGGACTTGGCTTCACCAGAAGTAAAGCAGATCATTGTGTGCATTTTAAATTAATTGGTGACCGTGTTATTTATCTGGTCTTGTATGTGGATGATATGTTTGTGGAAATTGACAAAGAATTATCCAGGATTGAAGACCCCAATTGTTCCCTCCAAATTCAACATGAAATCCTCGGTGCTGCAAACATATTTTGGCATGGGAATAAAAGAATCGGGCCAAAGAGGAAGCTCTGGTTAAACTAGAGGAAGTATGTCGAGAACAATATGCAGAGGTTTAATATGCAAGGATAGTAAACCGTTGAAGGTTCCTATTCCTATAGGTGTGAGGTTATCTGCTGAACAGTGTCCCAAGACACAAGAAGAGGAAGAGGACATGTCCCGTGTTCCATATGCCAGTGCAGTCGGTAGCTTGATGTATGCCATGGTCTGTACTAGACCAGACATTGCACATGCAGTGGGAGTATTGAGCAGGTTTATGTCAAAACCAGGGAAGAAGCACTGGACAGCAGTGAAGCGGGTTTTCAGGTATTTGCGTGGCACTAGTGATTATGGTTTGTGCTACCAAGGAAGACCAGGATTGGACAGAGTGTTGGATATCCGTGGCTTTGTTGATGCAGACTGGGCTGGAGATCTTGATCAGAGAAGATCTACAAGTGGGTATGTGTTTAACCTATTTGGAGGTGCAGTCAGTTGGATGAGTAAGAAACAATCTGTAGTGGCACTATCAACTACAGAGGCAGAAAACATGGCAGCCACTCATGCAAGCAAGGAAGCAGTTTGGTTGCAGAGATTGTGTTCAAGTATGGGGTTAGTACAGGGAGCTATAAGGATAGACTGTGACAGCCAAAGTGCAATTTTCTTGGCAAAGAACCCTGCTTATCATTCAAAGACAAAGCACATTGATGTTCAGTATCACTTTGTGAGGGATATGATAGAAGACAAAAAAGTGTTGCTGGTAAAGGTGGACACTTTGAAGAATACTGCAGATGCATTAACAAAATCTATGAGCTCTAAGAAGTTCTCTTGGTGTAGAGAAACAATGGGCGTTTCAGGGCTGGAAAAATGACTAAGTTCTCCTATGGCCCTCTGTGGAAAGAAAAAAACAAGTGGGAGATTGTTGGGTTGTGTTATATTCTTTCCACGACTAAAATTTTTTTTTGGACCCTATATTAGGTTGGGCAAACCTACCTATGGTTTTCGGTCCATGGTTTTGGACGCGATAGTTTTTCGGTCCATGGTATTGGATGCTTCAACGTGTATAAATATGTATTGTAACATTGAAAGGAATATAATGAAAAATCAAGCTAGTAGTCCTGGTTTTGGGATCCAGTGGGAAATCTCTGTGTATATGTGTTTTATGTGTTATGCTCTTGCATTTTTATTTTTCTTGTGATTTATAATTCGTATGCAAGTAATTTCTGTACGGAGTTAAAACCTACACTGTATCGGTGAGGTAGTCAATGAGGAAGAACATGGAGGTTCGACAGAAAGAAAAGAAGGACAAGGTGAAGAAGCTGGAGAAAGTAGTGGACTTGGAGGCAGAGGAACTCCGCGATGGAGTTGAGATAGATTTTGAGGAGAGCGAGCCTATCATACGGTTCCCGGTATATATCCATCCGCGGAAAGGGAAAGCCAAGGTAATCAAGGACCCGAATTCGGGAAAATTCACGATCTCTACACTGTTGTTGTCAGAGGAGGTAGTTTTTGAAGGCGTGTTCTTAGTGCACATCCCAGTACTGAAGATGTAGGATTGGATCTCGCCAACCACAATAAATTACCTCACCTAGCTACCAATAAGTATATGACGAAGATTTACTTTGAAGAAACTGGGGTTACAAGACTGGAACCCATGAAATGGGCTAAAGGCGTTGAGTAGGTCGGATTACTACATATGATTTGCATGCCACACTTCCATTGGTGGATCATCAACATTATTTTTGTGCACCAACTTCTCCCGCTGGTGCATCATGGATGCTTATGCCTTGGTGAACCTATCCCTATAACCGATATGCTCATTCATAGAATTATGAAGCTTCCCTATAAAGGGGCGGACCTCGCCAAGGAGTTTGGAGGAAAAAGAAAAGAAAAGGAGCTGGCAAATAAAATGAAGACTAATTTTGGGATGATCAATAATCTGCGTATATATTCTATCTACTCTATTCAAGACCAAGCGGTGCACTTTTCTTCCCAAATTCTAGCCGGGAAGATAATGAGGAAATGTCATGCAGACGAAGTTTTGGCGCTAGTAGTTTCATTGAGTGCATAGTGTGTGAAGGGAATGCAATATAGTTGGGCACAGTACCTATGTAAATAATTCCTAGTAAACTTTTGCGAAGAATGAGAGGAGCAAGGAATTTCATTATGCCTAGCTCCTGCTGCTGATTTTATTAGTAGTATGGTGATTGTCGGATATAGTCAATTTCCTCCATAGGAAGAAGATTTACCAGAGGCAGCAAAGTTTTCTTCACTGTGCAAGACGAAGGATCTGGAATGGATCATGGAATTAAAGTTTTTTTGGATACTAGTTGAGATGGACCTATGCACTATCATAAGTCAATGGCTAAGGTTGTCTCCAAACTTGTTTAAGCAATTGAGGTCCTTCACAGAGTTTAAGACTAACTTCCATAATGTATTGATCCGGGTGAGGTGAGACCCTAAGTAGACCTAGCACAAGTTTCCATACTTAGTTTTGGAAACAGATGCGCAAGAAATTGTGGGAATTTGGCCAGCAGAGTGGTGACAACCCATGGATGTTGGTGTAGGTACAAGTTAGGGAGAAAAAAGCTTTGCTGCGTAGAAATGAAAAGAAGTAGCACAGGCAGTGGCGTGGGCATTGGCCCAGCAGAGGAAGAAAGAAGTTGCTACTAGGGCAACTACTGAAAAAGGGTGCACTCAGAAAGAGTGTGCTGAGACAGAGCTCATTGACACAATGGAAGTCAAAGCATTGGCCTCCTAGCACATTGAGGAACATGAACTGTCTGAGCAGGGTGGAGATGGAGGGGAGGAGCAGAGTACTCCCTTCACATTGAAGAAGCAAAGTAAGGAGACAATTGTGGGGCGATGAAGAAGCACAAATCAGACAAGAAAACACACATTGACCCAATCTTCTTCACATAATGGGACCTCAATGAAATCGAGGATAAAGTCAGAGACACCACAATGGAGCTTTGGCAACAGTTTGAGTAGCAATACATGCAAACACTATGGAGTGTCCATAAGGATATGTGCGAGCTGCAAATCCAAACAGGCAGGATTCAAGCGAGCAGAGTGCAAGTGACCCTGGCATAATGGAGCGAGAGAAAATTGGAGACAGAAAGGACTCTGGACCTCACAGTCATCTCCTTATCAGAAGGATCATTCCGCTTAGAAATAGAGGAAGACTACACTCTACTGGGCATGATCAAAGACATAGGGGAGAACTTAGCTGTGCTGCCACTTCAGGCCCTCCATGTGCTTCATCAGGGGGTCTTGGACGAGCTTCGAATAAAATATCAGTGCACACTTGAAGTAATCAACAAGGTTAAGGTAAACAATGACAAAATATTCACTGAGAAGGCTTAGGCCCTAAAATAAAAGGAAGAGCTAGAAGCACGAAGTCAAAGCCTGGAAGTAGAAATTACACATGCATGTAATTCCATCCCCACATTACAGATTCTGGAAGACACGGCAGCTACAACAAAGATTAGGAAATTGGCTACTGTAGTCCGAGAATCAAAGATGAGATAGGCAGAGTCACTTTTTACTTCCAGATGAAGATATCAGAACTACAATTGAAGCCACAATTGAATACTCCACCAAAGGTCAGGGAGTAGCATGACGCAACCACCAAGGAGCACATGACTACTCTGGAGAAAGTAGTCAAAGGCTACGATTTCATTTTTAACAATTCAATGGAGTTATGGGACACTTTGTAGGAGGATCCAAACTTGCAGAGATTGAGTACATAAATCAGAGAGGCCCAACAGAAATATGATGAGATCAGGGTGACTACATGCACATTGGCACCATTCCAGCACTTCGTGTGCCTGTAGGAAGGGAAGTTGATACAGACACAAGTACAGGAGTTGAAGCAAAAGGAATCAATGTTAAAGGCTCGGCTTCAACCTTGGAGAGAAGAGGCCAGCATTATTTCCCAGACTATTTAAGAGAAACTGAAAGCTTTGTAGCAGACTCATAGGACCATTTGGCTTGTAGTAGAGGGACCAACTACAAAAAATTTGTTCGAAGAGGTGAAGCAGGTTGCAGTATAAGGCATCATGGAGCTGGAAGCATTGAACCAGAATTTTAGTGAGCTCTGGCACAAAGTAAAGAAGCTAGCTGAGGGAATCAAGGGCGAGCCACCATATTTGTGTTGGGGGCCTATTGGGATAAGGTCCCTAGGGTCAATTTTTGTTACTTTAATCAATTTTTGAGTAGAATTTTGTAAGGAATGTAAAGTCTTTGCAAAATGTTGAATCATAGCACACATCTACGTAAGAGTCAAAGGGGCTTTGGCCCCTTGTATGGGTAAGTGATAGGATGGTTTTGAGATTCACCCATAGGTCATGGGCCATGGTATTGTAATAGAAATGCTATAAATATTTGAGTCATAGTGAGTCTAGGTATACAACTTTGGTGAAGAACAAGTGTAAGAGAAAAGTGCTAAGGTGGGAAAGATCTATTTTCCTGTACTTAAGAAAAAGGGGAAGGCTCCTGTAGCTGACTGCGTGGAGACCTTGGAATTTTTGCAACTAAGTGTGTGGGCCTCTGCAGTTGGGTGCATAGGGTGGACAAGTCTGTAAATTGAATGTTGAATCTAATAAAGACTATTTTGGACCAAATCTACTGCATCTGTGCCTTGTTCCTATTTTTGTTTAAGTGGATGCATTTTTTCTTAATGATCTATTTTCTATGAAATAAAGAGTATTCTCTATGAAAATTTGTTAAATATTTAATACTCATGCATGGAAAGCATAATAAATTGTTGCACAAAGATATTCAATAAATCTGGTAATATAACTATTCGAAACGGGTAGACCTATGCGAAGGAAAATCTAGGGTTGATATCTACTCAATGAAAGTTGTGATTTTTCCTCTTTTAGGTCTGATAAGCCTGATTGTATACCTTCGCGAAGGTCTGGAGGTCATTTGGATAGAGTTTCATTAGTGTACCACAGGAAGGTATAGATCTATGTGAAGGCAGATCTGAGCTATGAGGACTTTAGAATACACATCACATGGTCTCTGGATGTAGAAACCTTGTTCTAACATCCCCCAATACTCCTTCGGGTGATACTGCAACCTACGTTATGCAAGTTGTTTCTAAAAGGGACAGTAGTTCGCGTTTTATTGTCTAGCGCAAATAACTCTAAACTTGGGTCAAGGCCTCTTAAGACAACACGGTACCAGTAATTTTCTTGGCTGCATAGTACGCAAAGGGGGTGTAGTACAACTGGTTGTAGTACCTCTGCAAGGAATTCTTAGCAAATTTCCATGAAGTGCAGGATGAAAGCAAGGAATTTCACTATGCATGGCTCCTATTGTTTATTGTACTCATTGCATGGAGACATATGGAGGATAGTCATTTCCCTCCACATGATGTTGATTTACTAAAGGTAATGAAGTTCACTTCACTATGCGTGACAAAGGATCCAGAGAGGATCACAGAGTCAAAATTCTTCTAGATATTGGTCAAGATGGACATCTGCACAGTGATCAGTTAGAGGCCAAGGTTGTCTCCAACCTTGTTTGAGCAGTTGCAAGCCTTCACGGAATTTAAGTATGATTTTCATAATGTATCCATCTGCACGAGGTGAGACCCTAAAAAGATATGGCACAAGTTTCCATACCTAGTTACGGAGGCCGATGTACAGGAGATTGTAGGGACATGGTAAGCGGAGTGGCGAAAACCTACAGATCTTGGTGAAGGTACCAGAAAAGGAAAGGAAAGCTCTTCCACATAGAGGACAACTGTGCAGAAATGGAAAGAAGCAGCAGAATAGTAGCGTGGGTGTTGGCCAATCAAAAGAAGAAAGCAACTACTGCTAAGGCAGCAGCGAATAAAGAGCACGCTACAAAAGAGGCTAGAGTAGAAGTCGAAGCACCGACTTCCAAACATATTGAAGAGTAGGAATAGTCTGAATAGGAAGGAGGTGGGGCTAATGAGCAAAGAACTCCCTTCAAATTGCAGAAGCAGACCAAGGAGATGACTTTTGGACCTAGGAAGAAGCAAAAATCGGACAATAATGCACACGTGGATCCAATGGTCCTCACTGAGGGGAACTTGGATGAGATTTGGGATAAGGTTTGTGACACAACGACAGAGCTGTGGACTCAATTTGAGCAGCAATAAATGCACACCCTGGGGAACGTCTAGAAGGATCTACGGGAGTTGTAGATGCCATGGTCTCAATACGCGAAGATCTGGTCGTAAGTTTTAAATCTACGGATGAGATGTATCGTTGGGTGCCAATATTCTCATCATTTAAATGAATCACCAATTCCTGATGAATTGTAGTTGTTTGATCTCTTTAAATCCGATGACTCGCATTCTCGTTGGATTGATAAGAGTGCACACATCAACGTGCCCCTCCCCACTTGATAGGATATGACTATTAGCCATTTTTATAATCAATGGATCACAAAAGGAATCGGGTTCAAAGATGCAAGGAATATAATCCACTCATCGAATGTGATGGATGGGATGATACACTGATTTATGAGAATAATTAATTATATTTAATTAGATTAAGATAGGTGTGCAACATACATTAAACATGACATTTTGAATTAAATACCCTCTTCTACCAACTTTTAAGTTCATTTGTTTATTGTGTGAGTTGGTTCTCCCTGCATGTCACTCTATATCCTTTCCCCCATAGCAATGGTTGTCTCTATGCAAAGCTTGACATCGATCTCAACCCATTTCCCCCTTATTACCAGGTAAGTACCTGTTGATTACCGAGTTATCCTACCTCATATTTTAAGTTAATTTAGCTTTAAAAAACATTAAAATGTTGGAAGGACTCTCAAAATAGGTCTGTATCAATGAACTAGCAATGGTTAGAGATAACCAAACCCATCTTACTGACATTTTAACCTTAAAATGAACTATGAATTTCACCTCCAGCAAATTCTAGGATAACAACTGTCTTAATTAGTTTGGGGATCTAGCTACCATCTTACGTCGGTTCATTTTGACTGAGATTGTATTCTACTCCTAGCCAAATGTTTCAATTTGGAATTTCAAACTTTTGTTTCACCAATAGAAAATATATCCTCTTGGAGATTAATGAAGTTGTCGTTTCTAAAATGCTAAACCTACCCACCTCGGGAGTTGATATTACGAATAGAGGAATCAACCAATAATTTATAACTTGGGTGGAAGAAGATAAAATTGAATTCTTCAAAAACCTACTAAAAAACCCTCGCCATGACCAAAAATTAGAATTTCCCTTATTCAGTAGTTTACGCAGACCCTTCTTCTAGTCCCTAAACTCACTTCTCGTCATTATCTTTAGTGTCGCGGATGACTCCAAAATGGATGAAACCATATTTTTGGCTATTCGGTTCATAAATACCAACCTCAAGATGATAGTAATTAATTTTCCTAAGTATTTGGTTAGAGTTGTTATAGTTGACCTTCCCACAACTACTCCATTTAATCCATGTCGTCATTGCACTTATTTAGTACATCTAATACTATTCAATTATCCTACCTATTTCTTGTCTACCAAGTTGTTACGTACGATTAAAGACAAAGATGAAAGAGAAATGGAAATCTCATATATCCAAGTCAGGTCCCATATGGTTACCTCCAATACATTGATCATTTTTCCTTTTATTTGAGAAATAAATTTCTTGGGGAAGCCCCATATAGGATATTCAAAGAGTAAAGGAGGATTTTTCGGTTGACTGAAGAGGACAATATCAAGAGTTGGTTCCTTTCCACTAAATATTCTATGATTAGGATGTACGTTTTTGAAAAGGAATCTTAACAATATCCTAAATTCATTACTCCCCCAATATTTTATTATGAAGCTTTAAAGTGGAGAATCACTGTGAACGAATTTCATTGTGTTTCAGAAAAATAAAAAAACAATCTTTAGTTATCCATACTCAATTTTTTCTCTTATCGCTATAAAAAAGAATGTTATTGAAAATATTGAAAAACATGAGTTTATGTTTGGTTTGTTACATGATGGTTATTGGCACTATGATCCCCATGGAATAATTTCTAGTTTGAAAAAACAAGCAAGTATTTCTACCCACGCCCACGAGACTAGGAAAGAAGTTGAGAAAATAGTTAATGCTTTGTCTCTTGCCCCAAATGGTCATATCCAAGTGGTTATGCAGGTGAATATGGAACAAGTTCAAATAGGAGCACAAGGAAGTGGGAAGGAAGATCAAGCTCTTATACATGTATATTCTCATGCTTCTAGTGTCGAATCTGGTCAGCCTTTGACAATGATATTTACCTCTGTTATGAAAAGGAAGTTTGACTCTTTGCAACTAGAAGTATTTAAACACATTTTTAAATCTAGAGAAGGTGAAGATATCGATATTGAAGCCTTTGAAGAGGCAGTAGAGGAGGTAAATAAAGAAACACAACAAACTATCAATGAATATCAACCCAAATATTCAAGAGGATGAGCCTTATATGTCATACATAGCTTCATTAAGGAAAATTCAATAGACACTCCAAGAAATGAGTTAATGTTACTATTCCAATAGGCCCAAGTCTTTGAAATAATGGTATTATATAATATGGCTCCCACTATTGGGCCAAGTTTTATTTCTTTAATAGACCCAGGTTAAAGTTTCATGTAATAAATGATAATAAAGGAAAAATAAGACCAAGGTCATGGGACACAAATTCCAAGTTGAACATTGGGTGAACATTATGGTGGGCATCACTTGCAATTTATTTATGGCTATGGAAATTTTCAAAGGCATTAGAAAAATAAAAGAGGAAATAATTGGCATTTAATTATGAAAATAAAGGAAAATAGGACAAACGGGAGGGGAAGAGACCAAAATTTGCATGCTAAGGAAATTAGAAGGAAAATGAAGAGAAAAGGAGACATCAACAATAAAAAGGAATCAAAGGATCAGTTCACAACTTTTGTCAATTGAGATTTTGTTAGATCAGTTTTGGCTTTCTCATTTCATTCTCTCATTGCCTCATACTCTTATACACTTAGAGAATTCTTGGAGCACTATAGAATTCACTTGAATTTGGAGAAAGGAAAACAAGAAAGAAAAGGGAGGAAAAGGATAAGAAAATGAAAGCATAGGAAAGTAAGGGGAAGGCCATATTAGTAGCTTCAGCAAGAGGATTTGCAGATAACAGGTTGCATGTGCAATTTCCTAGCCGAGGTGTTAATGTATTTGTTTATTTAGTCAATTTTTTTCATTGGCATGGGTTTTTCATGGTTTGATAGTGGTTTCATCCTTGCCTTTCCATTTCCTGGATAGCCATGATATGATGGGATTCATTCTTGGTTGAGCTTTGGACTTACGAAAAGTATTGGAACTGGTTGAGGTGGTCTTAGGCAAATTCCCAAGGATTGGGGGTTGAGATGGTTTTCTCCAGGAACACCTCAAAAAGTGGGTAGCTATAGTCAAATTACTCAAGGTATGGTGAATAAATTCTGAGGAATCCAAGCTTGGTTGTGTTTTGTGATCTTGAGATCAGTTTAGGTGAGATCAAGCCATTTTGAGGGTGGACATGGTTTAACCTTTGGAGTCCCTGTTTGATCATGTATTGGTTTATGCCATGAGATCTGCATTCATTCTTTAAATATGGCACAGGGGTGATTGGATGAAAGAAATATTTGGTTCAACCCAATCTATGGTCGAGTGGTATGTGGAAGTCCCTGAGTTGGTTGGTTTTTTCATAGTTAACAAGAGTTATTTTCTTATTGTGATCTATGAGAATTTGTACTTTTTCTTATGTAGATATTATGGTTTGTTTTTCATGGTTAATATTCTAATTATATGTTGGTTACAAGCATGGTTTCATGATGTGTTATAGCTATGGTTATTGTTCATGATTTGATAAGTATTTGAATAGTTGATGAATTCATGGGAAAACTAGTGTTATTATAGCTACCTGAGAGGGAATTATACCTTCTTGGTGATTCTTAGATGAAGTTCAGAGATTTAAGATCAGATATGCATTCATGCCTTGTATCTCATATGTTGACCATTTGTTTGAAGAAATGTCTAATGTGTACTAGGTAGTCTAGGTCAAGTTTTGGCTTCAAGTTTGAATGTTTGGCATTTCTTTTTATGTAAATTATGATTCTGGAAAGCTACAGGAAGTTTTGGGCAGTGGTCTAGAGGCTATCTTGGAAAAGTGTCTCAGATCTTGTAACCAATGGGACTAAATTGGAATATTTGGATCTTAACCACATGGAAGAAGGCCTATGTGTGTAGTTGGAGGCTCACAAATGCATGCATGATGTGTTGTGGGTGCGGTTAGGGGTTAAGCTTGTGAAAAATTCGTTTGAGCTCAAGATCTAGTCATCAAGGGTTGTGGACTGACTTCTAGGTGATCTAGTGCCCTTAAGGGGTACTAGTAAGTTTTTGGTGTGTCGTCCCCACTTCCATAAATGGAACTTGGATGTCGAGTCATGTCAGAGTATCACTCTACTCACATTTATCCTCGAGATATTGTAAAAGAGGGTAAATGTGGGAGGAGTCGTTATACGGTGGTACCAAAGTAGGTTCCATTCTCTTTGGGTGATATATGATACAACATGGTGGTATTAGAAATTCTAGGTTCAAACACTCGGACTAGATGGCCAAGACGTGATTATTATGCATGCATGTTAGTCATATGCATGCATTGTAGTAACTATGGTTTTCATGTATATAGCCGGTGTTATAGTTTGAGTTATCATGCATGATGTTGATAGGTTGATATGATGGTGTCATTATATATATATATATAATATTATATAAGATATATATCATTCTAATCTAGATTGAACTATGTAGATGAGATAGCCTCCCTTGAAATATATTAAGGTATTGTTTGATTATGTTTCTATTTGGTTTATCTAACATGGAATGTTTGTAGGAAGTAGAAGATCAAAGATGAAGAGAAGAATGGTGGATTATATTTCATGTGACTCTCCTTACTAATTAGTTGAGTAGTAAGGAGAAGAGTACTCCCCTAACATAGCATATACCTTGAGAATTTTAAAGGCGGATATCATAAGTTGCAAGAAAGATAATGACAGGATAATTGAGTCATAGGAGAGGCTTGCCAGAGCTCAAGTAAAGCAATTTGAGCTTAATGCAGCGATCCTTCAGAGCTTAACAAATTTGTAAATATAGGGACAACCAAGGATCAATTATAGATAGGAGGAAAGGACTTTTGGGGAATATGGTAATAGGTATTGATCAGGATACATGTTGGACAAGGATTATATAGCTATAGGTGGTAGATGGTTGGATACACCTTACATCAGAGGTAGTGTTTATGGGTTCTGTTCTAGTTCTGGCTCAGAGAGACATCATTTTCATCACTTCCGTCATCCTTATAGGAGGAGTGAGAAGTAGTACTTTTCATACGAGTTCAAGAAATCCAAGCCTCCTACATTTAATGGAGAGATGAAGAAACTAGAATATGTAGAAGCACGGATGCTTGGGATGAAAAGTTTTTCGAATTGCAAGATTATACAGAGCATATGAAACCAATGATAGTTATTTTCAATCTTAAGGGAAAAGAAGATATCTAGTGGGAAAATGTGGAGCGTGTTAGAGGCATTAAGGTAGAGGATTTGAGTTGGCACAAGTTTAAAAGACTCTTCATAAATAAGTACTTGTCCAAGAGATATTATGATGGAAAGGCCAAGGAATTTGAGCTTAAGATTGGTTCCATGATATATGAAGAATACACAACTAAGTTTTTATAGTTGTTGAGGTATGTGCCTTACCTCAAGGATGATAAGATGAAGGTACAAAGGTTCATCAGTGGATTTCCATTAGCATTGAAGGATAAGATTGAGTATAATGAGTCTCAGCCATTGGAGGAAGTCATCGGTAAATTGAATCATTATTATGAGTAGTCGAAGCAAAAGTCTAAGCCTACGTGTGATTGGAAAAGGAATGAGAATTGTTGGCTTAGGGGGTCCTGACCTAGGTACAGAGTTAGTTGCACCAACCAACAAAACCCTACACTACTAGCCCTTTCGGAAACAACTCGCTTAGTGCAGGCTGCAGTCTCACCTAAAGTAGTACTGGGGGATGCAGGGACCAAGTTTCTGCATCCAGAGACTAATGTGATGTCTTCCAACGTCTTAGATCTACTTCTGCACAGATTGGTAGACTTCTAGGGCTTGCTAATATAACTAATTTAAAGCTACCTTCAGAACTTCACAAAGGTCCACAATTAGTCCTTGCGGACCCTAAATAGTTGATTCACCTACTTTCGCACATCAAAAAGCAACCCTAGATAGAAGTTTGCGTAGATCTACTTAATCCATCAGAAAACATAAGAGAAATAGATTCTGACTTTATAGAAGTGGATAACCATATTATTAAGATAGATTCAATGAATTTGGGTAACATTCATTCAATATTTCAGAAAACATATCATTAATCGACAACATATAACATAAACATATTCAACGGAAATACTCAGTAATTATTCAAGAAGTTGTTTTTATTGATCTTCAATTCACCGATTACAGACTCTTCTTACCCTGCACACATAGCTGCAAGGATCTGCACACTCAGCTGCGGACTCTACCCAGGCCTCCTACGCACTCATCTGCAAGAGCCTTCCTTTCTCTACCTAAGCGCAGGAAGCAGAGCCTTCCTGGCTCATTACTTGCCCAAGACAAAAAAAAAAAATCTTCAATGTACCCAATTCTCTATCCAAATTCTACTACTAAGACTCACTAAGACTCAACTATTTATAGATTTTCTAATACAATACCATGGCCCTTGGCTCATGGGTGAGTATTCAAAACCAACCAAAAACTAGGGGCTAAGGCCCCTTTGACTCTATCTATCTATGCACTCTGCATCCACATTTCACGGAGACTTTACATATTTTACAAAATTATTTACAAAAAATGACTAGTTTATTCAATTCTACACCGGGGGACCCCATCCCAACAGGCCCCCAACACAAAGATCGTGACTCGCCCTCGAGTCACTAAGTTGATTGTTCCACTTTCTGGTAGATTTTGCTGAATGCCTTGGCCAATGCATGGAGCTCCACGATACTTTGTCCTGCTGCTTGTTGTACCTTGTGGAGAAGTTTCTCTGTGGTTGGCCCCTCAACTGCAAGTTTCGTAGTCCTCCGGGTTTGTTGCATGGCCTTCAGCTTGTCATGAATGTTCTATGAAAGCTGGTAGGCTTCCTCTGTCCAGGGTTGAAGCTGGTCTCATAGCAAGGACTGCTTTTCTACAACTCCTAGATGTATACCAACTTTTCCTTGCCTTCGTGCAAGCGCGTGAAGCACTGGATTGGTGCCAACATCTGCGTTGTTGTACTGATCTCATCATATTGTTGTTGTGCTTCCTTGATCTTTGTGTTCAACTATTGCAGCATAGGATCCTCCTCTAGTGTATCCCATAGGCCCATTGCCTGAGTGAATAGCTAGTCATAATCCTGAACTACGACATCTAGTTGGCTCATGGACTCTTTTATAGCTATGCCTCTTTGTTCCCGAACTTCTAGTGGTGTGTTCGGTTGTAACTCCAATTGCAGCTCAACTATTTTCATTCGAAAATTGAAAGTCACCTTATCGATCTTCTCCTTTGAAGCATGAATTGTAGCAACCAATTTCCTCACTTTGGTTGAGGCGTCTGCATCTGCTAGAATATTCAGCTTAGGCACTAAGTTGCAGGCCTACTCAATTTTTGTTACTAGGTTCCGTCATTGTGTCCATGATTCCTCCTGTTCCTTTAGTGCCTGAGCTTTTTCTACGAAAGGTTTCTCATTGTTGACTTTAAACTCATTTATGACAGTGAATGTGTATTGTTCTCTAATCTTCGTTCATCTGAGACCACTTGATGTAGCGCATGAAGTGTTTGGAGCAGCAACACAACAATGTTCAGTCCCATGCCCTTCACTATGTTGAGCACAACATGATCTTCATCTGATTCCACATAGACTGACCCCTCTGGCAAAGGAAAGACTCCGAGATTCATAGTTCATTCAATCTCTGTTACTGCGCTACTTTCTTGCATCAGGCTTGCTTGCGCGCCGCTTGCCTATCTGACACCCACTTGAATCCTGTTCACCTAGATCTGCAGCTCATGTAGATCCTTCTAGATGCTGCCTAGTGTCTGCATGTATTGCTACTCAAATTGTTGCAACAATTTTTTTTGGTGTCCCGTATCTTGTCACCAATCTCATCGAGATTGCCTTCTATCAATACCATGGGATCAATATGTGTCTGCTTATCAGACTTGTGCTTATTTCGTTGTCTGCCCATCTATTCTTATCCACACTTCTTTAGGATGAAAGAAGTGCTCTGTTCCTCATTGCCACCTCCTCCTTGCTCTAATAGCTCTTGCTCGTTAGTATGATTTGAAGCATACTTCTAACTCTCCTCAGCATCCTTTTATTCTTTCTCTTCCTACTCTTTAGTAGTGTGCTCTTCCTCCATATGTTCCTTCTCTGCAGCTACCTTAGCAACCTCCTTTTTCTTTTCTTCAGCCAAATTGTGTGCATCTTTCTCAGTGATGTCTTTCCACTCCTGCATAGCAGATATTTCTGTGCCTTTGTTGGTTCCTACCTCCAGTGTTGTAGGTTTGTGCCACTCCACTGGCCAATACCCTGCAACTTCCTACACATCCGTCTCAGACACTAAATAAGGCAACACATGTCAAGTTCATTCTGGGTCCTTTCACGCGTGGATTGAGATGTTCTGAAAGTCAACCTTGAACTCCGCGTAGGTTGTTAATTGCCCAAAGAAGGTTGGGGACAACCTTGGTCGTTGATTGATTACCATCTGAAGGTCCATCTCCATTAGGACCTAGAAAACCTTTGTTTCCTTGATGTGCGTCACATCCTTCGTAGACTAGAGCGAGGTGAATTGCGCTGCCTCGGGAAAATTGTTCTTGTGTGAAGGAAATTGGTTTTCCTCCTACAACCTCCACGCAAATAATACAATGGAAAAGATAAGCCAAGCATAATGAAATGGGCTTACTTCTTCTTGGGCTTCTCGGTAGTTCGCAAGGAACTCCTAGTAGAGATACCTGGACCAATTATACTACATGCCCTTCATGCACTATGCAGCAAGTGACACTACCAACACTGGAACTTTGTCCGCACGACACTTCCTCATAATCTTGCTTGCGAGGATCTGGGTAGCAAAATGGACTGCCTGGTCTTGAATTGACATGATATATTATCCTTGTGACTTTTTCACAAGACCATACTCCTTCTTCATTTTATTAGCTAGCTCCTTCTTCCCTGTTTTCCTTATAAACTCCTTGGTTGGGTCCGCTTCTTTGGAAGGAAACTTTGTTATCCTGTGGATCAACATGTATGTTATTGGAATAGGCCATCCCAGCCACAAGATCCCATCATGCACGAGTGCAAGGAGATGGCACACACAAATCATATTGATGGGTGAGCAATGATAATGCGGTACTAAAAGCATGTTCAACAACCCTGATAGTTCAATGTCGCGAACCCATTTCATGTTTTCTAACTATGTAACTCTTGTCTCATCGTAGTATATTTTTTTCATGTATTTATGGCTTGCCAGATGTGGAAATTATTCATGATCCACGAGGTCCCAGTCCTCCATTTTCAATAGCGGCATGCACACAAGCTTGGGTCCTTCAAATGTGACCTGTTTCGGTAGCAAGGGAGTGCCTACCCAAAATTTCTTTGAATTGAGATCCTTGGTCACTTTAGTTTTTCCTTTGTAAGGAGGGATGTACTCAAGCAGCCTAGAGATAGGTTCAATTCCCTCAGCATCAACTTCTTCAACCCCTTGGTACTCGTCTTCTTCTAGGTCCACCACTTTCTCTAGTTGCTTATCCTTTTTCTCCTTCGGTTGTGCCTATGTATGCTTCCTTAGTGACATTCTCACCTGCACTGTCTTCTTCTATTTTTCTTTCACGGTTGATTACTTAGCATTCATGGCTAGCTACTTCTCTTTTATGTTAGTTTTTTCAGCCTAGGTGACCTAGGTGCCATGGGCACAATAGGCGTAGCCTCCATACTAGATACTTCAAGACCTTGTGCATCAGACACAGCGGCTTCGGAACTAATGGCCTTAATGTGGTTGGAAGCAGTCATCTTCTCAATGGATCTCTCTTGGGTTGCTGCAGAATAGTTTGCAAAGGAAGGGCACGTCACAAATTCTTCCCAGAATGCTCGATTCATATGTCTCAGATAGCAAAAGGCTCTAGCAATGCAAAGTGTTCTATGTTGGACCAACACGTGTAATTTATAGGGGTATTTGAATTCAAATCCGACCGCTTCCCCCATAGTCAGATGATAAATGATGCTTTGGCAGTATATATTCAAATATCTTCACCTTAATTTCTACCTCCCCACTCCTTTTAACCATTTTTCAGCCATCAAATCATGAATAGTAACTCCAACAGTCATTTTCCTATTGATCTGCATGACACCCTCCTCCATGGCGCAACGTCCTCAGCGCAAGTGCACCCAACGTCCTCAGCGCAAGTGCACCCTCAGCAATTTTTGCATAGCATGGTCACTACCTTTTCCTCCAAATAGAGTAGTGTAGTTTATAGTCCCACACTCCCTTGCAACTGCCTAGAGTACTAAGACTGTCATGTTTCCATATAGTCATTGCATAGGATCCCCTGTATATAGCTTCAGCCTACTCCCATTCACTCTTCCCAGAAAAGGTTCACCATTAAGCTTTGTGAATTGAACTGCGCCACCCTCTGTAACTTCCTTGACAATATAGGGTCCTAACCAATACATCTGGAATTTACTTGGAAATTTAGTGAACCTACTATCATATAACAACACAAGATCATTTACCTTAAATGTGCGAATCTTGATATGGAAAGCATGCCATGCTTTTTCACGTTCCTTCTATACTTGTTGGTGGAATACTGCCAAAAAGTGGTATTCCTCTAATTCCATTAGCTGCACAATCCATTCCTCCAAAGCCTCATCATCCACCATAGATTTCAAATCTGATATGCACAGGCTAGGCACAATGTACTCCATAGGCATCACTGCTTCAACACCATAGACCAATATGAATGGCATTTGTCCCATCAACTTCTTACAAGTTTTCCTATAGGCCCACAACACTATAGGTACATGCACATCCCATTCATTCTACTGCGCATTACATACCTTTGTCAATTCATTCTCCAAGATTTTGTTAAAAGCTTCGACTGTCCCATTTTTCTATGGGTGATATGGTGTACTCTTTTGATGATAGACCTGGAATTCATCTGTCAATGCACTAATTATTTCATTCAAAAAGTACGTACCCCTATCACTCATAAAAACTTTCTAGCATCCAAACCTTGTTATTACATGCTCAAACAAGAATTTTTCTATCATAGCCCTTGTAGAATCCCTTACTGGTTATGCTTTCGCCCATCTGGTTAAATACTCCACCACAATGATAATGCAGCACGCACCCGTTTTCTTTCTAGGTGGCTAAATTGGTCCAATAAAGTCAATTTCCCATTTCTCAAATTCCTGTAAAGATACCTGAGGATGTAGCGGTAGTTTGTCCCCTTGTGATGGTCTTCCAGTTCGTTGACATGCATTACACACCTTACAGTATGCTTTGGAATCTTTGTGCAATGTTTGCCACCATAACCCTGTGTGCAAAATCTTCTGCGTGGTTGCTTTCCCCGCATAATGGACTCTCACCGCTCCTCTATGAGCTTTAGCAAGAACACTATCACACTCAAAATCCATCACATATCTTCACAATATTTCATCTGCCCCCATTTTGTACAATTGTCCCGCAATGACAAAAAAATTGGTTGCGTGAACTACTAATTCTTTCTTCTGTTGATTTGTATATCCTTCAGGCACCATCCCTGTAGTTAAGAAGTGGATAATGTAAGCAAAATGGTCATCAGCTACACATACTACAAAGGGTTGTGCATTTGGAAACCCTTCCTCCAAATTATTGGGTTCTTCGTCTGTTTCAATGCTTGACAGGTGTTCAGGTCCAACATTCAACCTCCCCGGCTTCACAATGACTTCAAAATCATACTCCTGAAATAATAAAAACCACCTACAAATATCACCCCCCCCCGCAACACATGCTTGTTGACCAGGTACTTTAAGGCAGAATGATTTGTATACATCTTGAAATGTCCTCCTAACAGATAGTGCCTGACTTTTGTAGCACGTAGACCATGTCCAACCCCTCGCACTCTGTTGTTGAATAATTTTTCTCAGCTTTTGATAAGTTCCTACTTGTGAAGGCTATAGGATGGTCCAGCTTGCCTCCACCTGCTTGCATTAGTATTGCACCTAGCACAATGCAAGAAGCATCCACATGTACATGAAATTCCTTTTTCCAATCAGGAAATACTAGTATTGGCGTGGTCACCATCTTTTCCTTTAACACATCCAAGTTGTGCTGACATTCTTAATCCCAACAGTATGTCGCATCCTTCTTTTGTAGTTTTTCCATGGGCACAGTAATTTGATCATAAGATTTAATGAATTTTCTATCGTATCCCATGTGTCGCAAGGTCATGCGCAACTGCTTAATGTTCCTAGTGGCCTCCAAGTTCACAATCATCGCAATCTTTGTAGGTTCCACCATAAATCCTTGCTTACACACAACATGACCCAACAAGATTCCAAAAGGAACACATAATATACACTTTTTCAAATTCAACGCTATCTGGTATCTTTGACATGTATCCAACATAAGGGATAGACTTGCTACATGGTGCTTCACTAGGCAAAACACAGTCTAGTTATCGAACTATACTTCTAGAAATTTATGAATGAATTCTTTGAAAGCTGCTATGAATACGCGAGAAAATATTTCTAGTGCATTCTTTAATCCAAATGGAATAAAAGTGTACTGAAAGCAACCCCATTCTATCCCTAAGGTAGTTTTTTTTCTATCCTCGGGTGCAATCTTAATTTGATGATAGCCGTAAGACCTGTCAGTAAAGGAATATGCATCCTGCCCTCCAACATTATCTAACGCTTCATCTGTAAATGGTGTCGGAAATGGATCATGAACACATGCATCATTAAATTTTATAGATCTACGCAAATCCTTATTTCTCCCTTTTGTTTCTCTTCTTGGATGACCATCAGGCTCACCCAATCAGACTCTTCAACAGGTTCTATAATACTAGCCTCCAACATTTTATCCAGCTCTTGGCGAACCTTTTCCTTATACTTAGGATTAAGGCGAAAGGCCTCTGTTTAACAAGATTTGCATCCAGCCTCAATGTGGTCTTCATAACGCCCAAATAACCAAGTATGCCATTTAGATATGAAAACTTAGTGGGGAAGAGATCCTGGTTTTCGCGAAGTAATTAAGCAACCCTGTCTACTGTAGCGTCATCCCAATAGTCTCCAATATTTGCGAACTTCGGTTCGTCTTCAGTGCCAATGTTTACCTACCCAGTTTTCCAAGGTGCGAAGATGTTTAGGTTCTCTACTTGTGGTCCTTCTACTTCGCGCTTCCCTTCTGTCTCCAGAATATTGATATTTCTCAAGTCTTCTTCCTCCTCTTCAACGATCACATTATAACATTCGAATGCGTGCCACATCAGGGTGCTCCAATCCGGTTGGGTCCATTCCATAGGTTCCTTCAGTGTCCTAAAGATAGCCACTTTAATTTCTTGAAGTGCTTCATCGATGCCTGCAAATTCATCCTCGAAGCTAAAAGCCAATAAAAATCCCTCCTTCAATACATCCTACTCTATGGTGCCATGACGGAGTTCTGTTTCTAGGTACCAGTTCATGGGGATTGTATCCAAGGTATGAAAAAATATATGTATCCACTCTGGTTGTGGTTTCGTCCCCCATGCCTTAGTGCACTTTTCTAGGTGATCACGTGGATCATCCTTCCCATTATACTTCTCAGTGATTCTTGTATTAGCATGCCCAAATCGTAACTTCATCATTCTCTTGTAATCTCACCATCCAACAAAACTATCCTTCTGCATACCCCACCATCGTGTGGGCGTAGCACATAGCACCAACTCCAATTCTTGAAAACAGTGGTCTTCAAGGACTTCATGCCCAAATTCATCTAAAAACATATCTACGTCATCCAAACCATCATAATAAGGTAGCTTTCTTACCTCCCACAAAACGCAGTGTAGTGACTTCATCATCATATTGCATCGTAATGTAGATACTTCATTCAAGTGATCTTGCTAATGCTCTAATTCTTCATCTGATTCAAAAGTGCAGGAACTCTCCCAGTCCCATGCGATCTGTCCATCCCCCATTAGATTGATCCAATCTTAATCTCACATTGTTATCTTGTAGATTTGATCCATCTCATTGTCACTTTCTACATAATTGTGGACTGGTTCAGTATAGCGTGCCCCTTCCACAGAATCCATTGGCACTATCACCCTTAGAAACTTCCTTTCCAAATGACATTGTCATCTTCTTCAAATTAATGACCACATTCATGTCAATAGCCCAGTCGATTACTGGGAGCACAGCGTAGGGATTCCTGTCATCGAAAATCTCTATAACTTCAATGTTTGCTACTGCACTGGCACCTTCAATATCAAATGTTACTCCATATAATCGTCCCATGGGGATTATTTTATGTTGATTCACCATCCTAACTTGAATCGGAGACCACTACAGCATAGGTCTCCCCATCCTTTCCGATGTCTATTTTGGTATAACATTCGCATCGAACCCCAAATCCAAAATGATCTGGTCCATTTCATAATTGCCTATCTGCGGTTTTAGCTGCATCTCATGTCCTATTCGTGCCCTATGCTTACCAATATTTCTAATTGTGCACTGCTCTGTAGAAGTTTTTCCTTATTGGTGCACTTGTCTATTAAGTCCCGCAATCCTTCGACAAATTTTCTATCACGCAGTAACTTCACGTAGGTTTCCAAAAATGTAGTGAGTACGGAAGGGTCAACCTCTTGTGTCGTACTAGTGTCTGGTGTCTTTTCTTGGGTTACTGAGGTGGAGGCCTCAACAAAGCTCTTCTATGCCTCCACGAATGTTTCCTTAGCATGATTGAGGTCAAAGGAAACTTCTTTCTCAAGAGCTTCGCAGACCCATCCATCTTCTTTAGGCTACTTACCCTTATCTGTGCCCGTTTTCATACCGCTACGGAGTAAAATATTAATTTTCTAATCCTCCTCATGGGGCTCAACCCTCATCATTTCTAAATTCTACGTAGGATGTTGAGGGTGTGTTTTCTTCTCTTGCATTTTATCTATTAACACCAGACGTTCTTCTATGGCATGATCGACTTGTATATAGTATTGACACGAAGGGCGTGTAGGATTCGGGAAATCTCGTGCGAAGTGCGCCAACTTTCTGCAGTTGTAGCAGGTAATCTGACCACGATCTATAACAGGTCCCGCTACTTGCCCTCATCTTCGACCTTGAAAACCACCGTGCGCTCCTCCTATGCCTTGGTCTGGAGGCTGAGTTTCTGCTTGTATATGGTAATTAGGGGTTCTTTCCATCATCAACTCGTAGCTTTGATATTGGTGCTCATCATGGCCCACAGATTTATAGAAATTACAAAATAGTTGTTGGGGTGTTTGAACAAACTTTTGAAGTAAGTGGCAGTGATCCATCGTATGTTGTCCAATAACTTGACAAATGGCACACCATAGCACAACCCCCGTGCTCGTCCCTACTAGATATTTTGGCTTCAGGGGCACTGCCCCCCTTGTAATATAATTTGTGTACACTAGAAAATGATCTTTATCATGCCCGTGGCCCTTGCACTTCAAACACAAAACCTCTACATGTACTTCTGGCTTAGTTTCCCTTTCTTTCTTTAAACTCTACAATTCTAGGTGCAGACTTGCTAACTGCAAGTGAATCTATTTTACCCCTAGGTTCATATCCTAAATAGGTGATGCATGCAGCCTCATCGTGATCTCCAAGGCTTCTGCCTACATTGATATCTTCTGCGGCGATAAAGAAATTCTTAAGTGCGGAAAAAGCAAAGCGATAAACCAATCGTGATGATGGGTATCTGAGATTTTCATGTTAACCTATCTAATCTGGCACTTCAACCTCTAATCGAAGTCCTAAGGTGTCTCCTCAACCCTCATCAGGATCTCCTAAAGTTTAATTACCTACTGTGCCTCATATTTAGGCTTACTAAACTCTTTTTTCAAAGTTGTCTGAGTTTCTGCTGATGATGCATGAGGATTGTAAGTGCAATACTTAATGTACCAGGTTAGCGTGTGATCCTACAAAGTGGTAACCAACTATGCCTTATTTATATTATCAGTAGTAATTTGCTGCACCATCCATATAGAATTCGCAACAAACCAGAACTACTCTGGATCTTCACTTCCTGTGCCCTTGAAGATCAGCATCTTCATGGCATTTTCCGTGTTGAATGGTGGAGGTGGAGGTGGAGGTGTGGGTGAAGGTTTATGCAGTGGAGGTGGAGGTGGAGGTTGAGTGGATGGATGATGTGTTCTAGGAATACCCTGAGTTATTAATTGAACAACGCTTCGCAGTGTAGTCTGCACCGCCCCTTTGTCATCACTTGAAAGGGGTCCAATTAATGGGATATACTATGGACCTAATTATTCACAATTTCTAAATACCTTCCAATTTTCATAGCTCTGAACATCAAGGTAATGGGATTATCCTCTTTTCACACAACAACTTTGTTATCCAAGTATTCAATGATCTGATGTACTTACCTTGCGGTCCTTTGTAGAATTTCTACTCTTCTTCACTATAGCTAACTGATGTGTCTACTGCAAATTCAGTAACTAATCCTCCCATAATTCGATTGAGCCAGTGATCGATAGTCCATGCGATCTTGTTAGCGAATGTCTCTAATCTTTTCACCAATTCTAGCATCCACACTATAGGACTATCGAGCTTCAACCTTCCTTAATTGTCTTCCAATTTAGCTAACCACTCATATAATTCAATTGGAAAAGTACTAAAGAAAATTTCATGTACCTCTATATACAGATACTTATTCAACCAATCCTCCTTCAACAGGCATAGGTTCCTATTTTCTTGAGCAACAAATTCGTGAATATTCTAATCTAACCACTTTTCAAACTCTTTCTTAGTCGGATTCTAATGATGTGACATCACACATCTCTTTAATCAGATCCCAGTCCTGGAAACAGGACCATTTGTTAGCTTAGGGGGTCCTGACCCAAGTTCATAGTTAGTTGTGCCAACCAACAAAATCATACACTGCTGGTCCTTTTGGCAATAACCCACATAACACAGGCTACAATCTCACCTGAAGTGGTATTGGGGGATGCAAGAACCAAGTTTCTGCATCCCAAGACTAATGTGATGTCTTCCAGCATATTAGATCTTCTTCTGCAAATGTTGGTAGGCTTCTAGGGCTTGCTACTATAACTAAGTTAAATCTGCCTTCAGATCTTCACAAAGGTCCATGACTAGTCCTTGCGAACCTTAAATAGTTGATTCACCTACTTTCACACATCAAAAAGAAACCCTATATAGTAGTTCACATAGATCTACTTAATTCGCCAGAAAACATAAGAGAAATAGATTATGACTTCACAGAAGTGGATAACCATTTATTTCATATATTGTTAAGGCATATTCAGTGAATTTTCTTAGCATTCATTCAATATTTTAGAAAAGATATCATTAATCGATAACATATAACATAAATAGATTCAATGGAAATACTTAGTAATGCTTCAAAAAGTTGTCTTTATTGATCTTCAATTCACTGATTACATACTCTTCTTACCTTGCACACACAGCTGCAGGGCTCCACGCACTCAGCTGTGGACTCTACCCAGGCCTCCTACACACTTAGTTGAAGGAGCCTTCCCTTCTCTACCTAAGTGTAGGAAGAAAATCCTTCCCGCCTCAGTACTTTCCCAAGGCAACAAAACTCTTCAATGTACCCAATTCTCTATCCAAATTCTACTACTAAGACTCACTAAGACTCAACTATTTATAGCTTTTTTAATACAATACCATGGCCCCCACCTCATGGGTGAGTCTTCAAAACCGACCAAAAACAAGGGGCTAAGGCCCCTTTGAATCTATCTATTTGCGCGCTCTGCATCCACATTTCATGGAGACTTTACATATTTTACAAAATTCTTTACAAAAAATGACTATTTTATTCAATTCTACCCCTCGGGACCCCATCCCAACAAGAATGCTAAAGAAAAATGTCCTCCGAAGTGAGGAATACCTCAAGATGTAGATGAGAAAGAAAATGTGGCTCCATACAAGAAGTTTAATGTAGTTGAAAAGGGACATGAACCTTAGTTTGGAGAGCAGCAGAATAAAGGTAGCGGCAAAGAATCATTGGAATTTTGGGTTTGTGGTAAAGATCATCGTAAGAAGGATTTTCCATTGTGTCAGGGTGGCAAACCTCAGATATACAGTGCTCAAGAGTTGCAGACAATTAGGTATTTTGGTCAAAGGATTCCTGGGATTTATGCAACACTTGAGAACAGGTAGGCAGACCACTAAGCATCCATTATTGAGATGGAAGAAAATATTTTTGATTGATCCTAGATATAATTATAGTTATGTTAGTCCTGACGTGGTGGATAAGCATGGCTTGAATAAATAAGTGCATGTAGAGTCTTGGTTGGTACAATTGGCTATACAAACCAATATAAGAGTTCATCATTGGGTCAAAGGATTGTGCATTTGAGTTGAATAGTAAGCCTAAATTATCACATCTAAATTTACTTGCTTTGGGTTCCTATGATATTCTTTTGGGTATGGATTGGTTGCTTACTCATAGGACTAAGTTAGATTTTTATGAGAAGGCTATTGACTGCCTGGATGATGATGGAGAGAAAATAATCTTGTAGGGAAAGAAGAAACCTAAATCAGTGATAATGGTTACATCTATGCAATCTAAATGTAGTTGCAGGAAAGGGTGTGTATTATTTACAGTGCATGTTTCCAGTGACAAATAGAAGGATGTTAAGGATGTTGAAGCCTTGAAGAGGTATCGTTTTTTGTAGCATTTTTAGGAGGTATTTCCAACAGAGACATTAGAGTTACCACTTTATAGGGAAGTGGATTTCTCTATTAAGTTGGTACTAAGAGCATCACCAACATCAAAGGAACCTTATAGGATGAACACTCTGGAGTTGGTGGAATTTAAGTTGCAGCTTAAGGAAATGCTTGATAAAGGATACATAAGGCCGAGTGTGTCACCTTGGGGTGCACCAAAGTTGTTTGTGAAGAAGAAGGATGGTACTCTCAGGTTGTGCATTGATTAGAGGAAGTTGAACAAGGTGAATATCAAGAACATATATCCTTTGCCTCATATTATGAATTGTTTGATCAGTTGAAGGGAGAAACAATTTTCTAAATTATTGGCTTGAGATCAAGTTATAATCAAGTGTGCATCAAATAATAAGGCATCTACAAGACTTCAATTCATACTAGCTATGGGAATTATGAGCTTGTGGTGGTTCCTTTTGGTATTACTAATGCTCCAGCCAATTTCATGTGTTTGACAAACAATGTGTTGCATCCTTATCTATACAAGTTTATGATAGTGTTCGTTGATGATATATTCATATATTCTAATAATGATGAAGAACATGCACAACACTTGGTAGTAGTGTTGAGCTTGTTGAGGGAGCATCAGTTGTATCCCAAGCTTAGGAATTGTAGTTTCTTTCAGTCTCAGATTCATTACTTGGGGCATGTTGTTTCCAAGGAAGGTATATTAGTGGAACCAAAAAAAATCAGAGCTATCATGGAGTGGCTAACTCCTAGGAATGTGGATGAGGTCATCTCATTCATGGGACTCGTAGGTTATTACAATCATTTCATTAGGAACTTCTCACAGATTGCCTATCATATTACATCATTGTAGAAAAATGGAATAAGTTTTAATGGAATGCATTTACCCAAATTCACAAGCATCTTGAGCAAATGAAGCATTTTTTTTTACAAATTATCAGGTCTTGAAGATTGAAAATCCTGATAAGGAGTTTCCAGTTTGTATAGATGATTGCAAGAGAGGACATGGTGGATTCCTGATGTAGGAAGGAAAGTATGCTACGAGTCAATAAAGTTGAATGAGTGTGAGCATAACTATGTGACTCGTGATCTTGAGTTGGAAACTATCATTCATGCATTGGAGATGTGGAGACATGATCTTCTTGGAAGATGGTTTATTCTGATGAATAATCATAGTGGACTGATGTACTTGTTTGACCCACCCAATATGAATGCTAAGAAATCTAGATGCTTAGCTACTCTCAGTGAGCTTTATTTCAAGATCAGATACATTAAGAGAAAGGAGAACAGGGTTGCAGATGCTCTCAGTAGAAGAGTGGAGATGGATCATATTATAATAGTAGGCAAAGGAGGATCTTGTAGGAAAGGAAGCATGTTGATAGGTACCAATAGTTGAAGCATAGGTTGCAACAACAGGGTGAAGGTGATAGGGATGAGGAGTATCACCTCATAGTAGATGGCTTGGTTAGATTCAGGAATAATGTTTATGTGTCTGATGACACTATTCTCAAGAAGCTTATCTTGAAGGAGTTTCATGTCAAGCCATATTTAGTTCACATAGGACATTAGAAGACTTTGATAGCAATCAAAAATCTCTATCACTGGCCAAACTGGAAGAAAGAGGTGGTTGAGTTTGTTGCGAGATGATTTTGTTGTCAACACGTGAAAGTTGAGCGTTATCACCCAACTATTCTATTACATCCTATTCTGATTGTAGAATGGAAATGGGAGGTCATTTTCATGGACTTCATTACAAGTTTTCCAAGGACATCAAAGCAACACGATTACATCATGGTTGTGTTTTACAACTTGATTAAGGTAGCTCACTTCATTACAGTGAAGTCTACTAATTCAACTAGTGAGGTAGCTCATATTTTCATCATGGAGATAGTGATATTGCATGGTGTTACCAAGAAGATCATATGGTGTCCCCCAAGGGGCAGGGGTTTTTAATAGATCCAAGTTAAATTTTCATGTAGTAAAGGAAAAATAATACCAATTTCATGGGACATGTATTCCAAGATGAACGTTGGGTGAACATTATAGTGGGAATCACTTGAATTTGATTTATGGCTATGGAAATTGACAAAGACATTGGCAAATGAAAAGAGGCAATAATTGGCATTTAATTATGAAAATAAAGGAAAATATGGAAAAATGGAGGTGAAAGGACACAAATTTTTATTCTAAGAAAATTAGAAGTAGAATGAAGAAAAAAGGAGACATAAATAAAAAATGGCATCATAGTATTAGTTCACAATGCTTGTCAGTTGAGATTTTGTCAGTTTTGTTTTTAATCTCTCATTTCATTCTCTCATCCCCTCATACTCTTGCACACTTAGAGAATTCTTGGAGCACTATAGAATTCACTTGGATTCAGAGAAAGGCAAACAAGTAAGAAAAGGAAGGAAAAGAAAAAGCAAAGGAAGGCATAGGAAAGCAAGAAGAAGGTTGGATTAGCAACTTCAGCATGAGTATTTACAGGTAACAGGTAGCATGGGTAATTTACTAGCTAAGGTGTGAATGCATGGTACACAAATTTGTTTATTTGGTTCATTTGTTTTCATTGGCATGGGTTTTAACAAGTTTGACAGAGGTTTCAGCCTTTCATTGTCATTTCCTCGATAGCCATGGTGTGATGGGATTCATTCTTGGTTGAGCTTTGGATTGCCAAAAGGTTTTGGAACCAGATGAGGTGGTCTCAGCAAAAGGGTGGAGATGGTTTTCTCTAGGAATCCCTCAACAGGTAGGTGGAGACAGGAAAAATCCTCAAGGTATGGTGAATAAATTTTGAGTCATCCAAGATTGGTGTAGTTTTGTGATCTCAGGACCGATTTGGGTGAGATCGTGGTAGTTTGAGGATGGAGGTAGTTTAAACTCTAGAGTCCCTGTGTGATTATTACTTGGTTTATTTCATGAGATCCCACATTCATGCTTGGAATATGGCATAGGGGTGATTGGCTGAAAGAAATATGTTGTTCATCCAAATCTATGGTCAAGCCATACGTGGAAGTCCCTGACTTGGTTGGCTTTTGCATAAGTTAATAAGAGATATTTTCCTATTGTGATCTACAAAAATTTTTACTTTTTATTATGTGTATATTATGGTTGATTTGGCATGGTTAATATTTCAGTTATATCTTGGTTTGAAGAATGGTTCTATGATGTGCTCTAACTATGACTCTTGTTCACGATTTGATAAGTATTGAATGGTTGATGAATGCATGGGATAACTAGCATTATTGGAGCTACTTGAAAGGGCATTAGACCTTCTTGGTGATTCTCAAATGAAGTTCAGAGATTTAAGATCAGATATGCATTCATGACTTGTAACTCATATGTTTACCATGTGTTTGAAGAAATTTCTGATGTGTACTAGGTAATTTAAGTCAAGTTCTAGCTTCAAGTTTGAATGTTTGGCATTTTTTTCATGTAAATTATGAGTTTGGAATGTTAGATCCAGTTCTTGGCAGTGGTCTAGAGGCTAGCATGGAAAATTAACTTAGATCTTGGAATTGTTGGCACTAAACTGGAAGATTTGGGTAATAACTACATGGAAGCAGGCCTATGCGTGCGGTTGTAGGCTCACAACCACATGCATGTTATGTTTTAGGTGCGGTTTGGGAATGGGCTTGTGAAAAGGAAGTTCCAACTCAGGATATGATCATAAGAGGTTGTGGACTAACTTCTGGGAGATCTAGTGCTATTGAGGGGTATCAATAAATTTTTGATGTGTTAGACTCACTTCCATAATTGGAACTTTAATGTTGGGTCAAGTTAGAGTAGCACTTCACTCACATTTACCCTGGAGAGATTGTAAAAGCATGTAAATGTGGGAGGAGGCATTACAAGGTGGTATTAAAGTGATTTTTGTTCTCTTCGGGTGATATATGATACCACAAGGTGCTATTATAGCTTCCAAGTTCAATCACTTGTACTGGAAGGGCTAGATGTGATTGTTATGTATGCATGTCATTCATATGCATGCATTACAGTGGATATGGTTTTCATGTACATAGTTAGTGTTAGAGTTTGAGTTATCATGCATGAAGTCGATAGGTTGAGATGTTGGTTGTCATTATATATATATATATATATATATATATATATATATATATAATTATAATATTATATATATCATGTTAATCCAAACTTATCAGTGTAGACAAGAAAGACTCCCCTAAAATATATTAAGGAATGCTTCGATTATGTTTATGTTTAGTTTATCTAACATGGCATGTTTGCAGGAAGAAGAAGATTAGACATGACAAGTAGAATGGTGGATTATAGTTCACGTGACTCTCCTTACTGATCAGATGAGCATCAAGGAGAAGAGTGCCATCCTATGTTGTATTTAATTATGTAAGGAGCTATTGCCCCATGATCTCATGCTTGATTGAGATCAACATATAGAAAAAGATAATGGATAAGACAATCCAATAACAATCCCAATCTAGATGGCCATGCATGTAGTTTTAATGAGATTTCTGATGCTACAAAGTATGAGAAAGTACCTTGCCTCCTCGCAGGTTGGTGAAGGGTTTTGGGCCTGATACAGAATCCTTGCACTCCAATCAAGCGATCTATTTCATCCACTCCTGATCCAAAACCTGCACGCAAACACAATCAAACAAAGACAACAAGTGATCTTCTGCAGAATATCATCAGCTCAAAACATCCAGAAATCACACATAAAAATTATGTCAAAACTAATATAAGGGGAAGGAACATAGATTTTTACTAACCATATAAATGAAATTACATCAATATACCTTCCACCAAAGGAGATCCTCTCCTCAAGCTTGAGGTACGGTATCCTCTCCCAATATAGCATAACTTTCACGCTACAGTTTTGGATACTTCCTCTTGCCCCCTTTCCTCTTGGTGAAATTATATAGGCTCATTTTATCCTCCAGGAGAATGCCTCTAAACACCTAGGGGCTTGAGAATTTAGGATACTTCTATAATAATGGGCTCCTAACCAAATCATACACAAGTGGTTCAATTTGATCTCCTTGGGAATAACAAACTCTAGGAAACTTTTTCAAAATTATGAGAATTTTCTCAATTATCTCAATTATGAAATAATTATTATCTCATAATATAATATTTTGGAAAATCAACTATGAGAAATAACTCAATCATGTAATTCCACCCTTTTATCATGGGATAAATCTCACATAAGTAAAATAAAAAGGTGAAAAGGCATGAATTTTAGCCAAACAACTGAGGTACGCTGATAGTGGTTTTCTCTCACTATAATGGAGTGGAAAATAGGGTTATAATATATACCCCCAAACGCATGAGGTCATAAGAGAAACTGATGGCCAAAATGCATTACAATGATACTCAAAGCTCAAAATGGGAGGAAGGAGCCAAGACAACAAATATTGATTGGAGGAACTCAAGTGCTGAAGTCTAAATTCTACTAATAACATCCCCAAGGTGGGCATACCCATGATCAGTCATAAAAAAATACTGAACATGGACACCAAAACATACAATGCAGATCCATCACATGAAATGCGAGAACATGGCCACAAAGACATACATAGTGGATCCATGTGACTCAATAGATAAAACATAGCCACTATCAAAGACATTGTGGATCTATGTCACAGTATACATCAGTAGGAATATGGAGACATTACAGACAAAGAAGTGTCTCATATATCCCTCAAAGTACTTCAATGATACATAACTCCAACGCAACCTGGGAAGGATTCCATATAAGAGTGAGATGTTCATAACCCAAGATCTTTGACATAACCTCGATGGTATGAATCTACATCATGTGAATAGATGAGATGATGTCGAGCACGGTAGAAACCACTTGATTACCAACTAATGAGGTCAAATAGTAACAAACATGAGGGAATCGACCAATAAGTAAAATGGACCCCAAGGTACCTAGTACAATCCACTAAGTATGAAAGATGAGCTGACGTCGAACACTAGTGAACTCAACCGATCAAGAGCCATTGATGTAAACCCATTTTTGATCATGAGGAACCATGACACTAAGGTTTGCGATCCAAGGTAATACTGGTTCCTAGATCAAGATCCTAGATAATGAGATGAAGTTGATAGGAGAAGATCCATCGAAGGAGGGCCTTGATGTATCCCCTGTCAATTGACATGGAATAGAGTAGGATGATGTGATGTATGGATGAAGTCATGAGATGATGAAGTACAACTAACATAGGGATGGTCGGCTTAAAATTTTCAATAAGCTACTGCAGATGGCCGACATAGGCTGAGACTTCCCTTTAACACATAGCAGCACAACACAAAAGTGACTTCGCAGCATGACTAATGAGCACCATGTGATATCATGCAATGATGTAGGAGGCATTGAAGCATGATCCATATGACTAGAAGAGTAACTAGCCAGAGTAGACTAACTCATATGTATGGTATGGCTCCTAGGAAAGCTAAAACCCGATTGTGAGATAATGAAACAGACAGGTGTTATGTTTAAGGGTGATGCAAAGGATGCTACCATTTTATGACTAATGGAAATAAATGTTCCCTCCCTTCTCTTTCCCTTCTCTTTTTATAAGTTCATTTTTCAAAGTTGTCCCCTAAGCCCAAAAAGAGATAAAATTATACAAGGGGGAACCTCCTAGCCAGAGTATAATGGGGTATTCCTTTCTCATAACTAGTCCATCCTAGTCTGGAAAATGCTTAAACTTAGACTCGGTAGATGAACCTTCAATTACTTTAACGAGTATGAAGGTGACATGTTCACTCGACAAGAACTTCTAAATTAAGGAGTCTGAAAAGAGCTTAAACAAAAATACTCTCGAAGGAATGAGTGGTATAAAGGATAGCAACTGGTTCTAGTCATGGTGGAACAACTCATGATAGAATTAGGAAAAAAGGCTTGCTTATAGGACCATTCATCATAGTGGTTCCTCCAAAAAAGGGTAAAAAACCAAGTGAAAGTGGATGGTAGGTCATGCAAATGAGGAATATTGAAGAGAGAAACCAAGGCTTAATCTACAAAAATAGACTGATAAAAGTGGAAATCACAAGGGATAAAGAGTGGAATCCTCCTCAGGTATGGCCAAAAATATGACAAAGAAGAGGAAATGAGGCTCAAATTCTAGGTCATGGCATGCCAGAAGGGGGGATTCTGAAAAGAGGAATAAAATTGACCGCATGGATACCAATATGGCAAAAGTTACTAAATTAGGGAATCCATGTATAGGTAATCTCTACTTCCAAGCTACGACTTGAATAGAAAGAGTGGCTAATCCCATAACTTGGCAGGGTCAGACCTAAGGCACAAATATGGCACTAATGGTCAATAATGAAATGAGGACAACGAAATAACCTACCCCTATATTCTAGTAACAGGAAACATACCTAAGGTCCTTGGATGTCATAATAAAAATTCCAACCTATCCTATAAAAACCATCCAGAAAAGATAGACCCGTGGTTATATGACATAAAACATGGATGAGGTAAAAACAAGGCCATATTTTATTTTAATTTTTGAATTTTATAATTTTTTTTGGAATTTTGGCATAAATAATGCATGAAAAGTACTCATATCTCACACCAAACCAAAAAGGGTAGAAACATCACACTCCTATGTACAATATGTACAAGCGCAAAATAGTAAAGTAAGCCATGCTAAAGGGTGCCCATGGCTGGGAATAGGCCAAGGGTTTCTGTATGTGAATTTATGGGAGGTGAGAGAACCATATGACTCATGAGTGTGGAGCCATGCCAAAGGAAGTAAAACTACCCAACTCAGAATGGTTGACCATGCTAGGGGCATTCCAACATAGTCTCACTCTCGAAATTAGCCTAAGGACATAAGCGAGGATCAAGACATAAAGGTGGTAGAAGACACTCATCAACAGGTCGAAAATATTTTGACAATTCGTTGGCAAGTACAGTATTAGAAGCCCAAGACTTAACTCTATCCATGGGTGACACTTTTAAGGAAGGACGAGGAGATGCCCTTGGGTCGATTCAATATTTTGAATGCCAAGCTCTACCTTTTCCAATTCGGGAAGAATATAGGCATGAAGAGGTGGTAAATCCATGACCTCCGAGATGACTTATCGAGAAGAAGACTCATCATCAAGGGAGTCATGTAGAATAGGTGGAGCGATGGCTTGTGTGGGAAAAGGATACTAGTCATATTCCATATTGGGATGGAGTTTTTTACTAGCATTAGGAGGTACTGACTCGACTGCTAGAGGGAAAATATCTTCCATAGCATGTGGAAAAGGATGCTCACTAGCTTGATCAACTTCCATAGGAGGAAGTGGCACCACCCAAGGATCATAAGGTCTATGGGTTCCATAGGTTTCAGAAAAGATCATATGCATAAGATATTTAGAAGAAGACGAAGGAATGTCGGGTAGTGGAAATTGAGGAAATACACCAATAAGAGACAAAATTTTAAAGAAGCCCACACCAACACTGTGATACTCACCAGGGTTATCTCCCACAAGTGTGACTGAGGTCCCCGTAGTGGAAATTTGGGCCAATGGCACGCAATAGTCAAGTTGGTCAATGGTAACATTCTTTCCTTCATGAGGAAAGAAAAGTACACAGAATATGGATGAGACAAATTCGGCCATGGCATAGAACTAGCTACGGCCAAGGAGAAGGTTATAATCCAAAGGAGTGTTGATGACTTCAACATTCACATAGACAGTTTTCCCCCCTAACTCAATGGTGAACTTGGGAATAACCCCCTTAGGTAAAAATTTGTGTCCATCAAAGGCTTGAAGAGTAGCATTGTACATGGTGAGCACTTCCTTGCTAAGAGCCTTCTAGCATGATGTTGACATGACACAAGTGGAAGAGCCTTCATCCACCAAAGTGTGATGAATATTCTTATGGAAAACACACACAATAATCTGAAAAGAAATCTGGTGGGAAAGTTGAGGAGAAGCCTTGTTAACATTGAACCCAATGAGACTTGCGTCATATAGATTGACTCCACCAATCGTAGACAACAAGGCCTTATGCTGTTGAGGATAGATTTGAAAAACCTTTAGGGAAGACATGGCACAAGGAGTCTGAGCAACGTCTTCAACAATATTGTAATGTTGAACATCTCAGGCAGAGGGATTGTGTGTTGTCTTATGGATGACACCCTTAGGGGGGCGATAAATTGGTTCCAAAGGCTTATCTGGCGTGAGAGGTCTAGTGGAAGGAGGTGGAGTAGTTGACTCCTTAGGAGAAGAAAATATCATATGACTTCGCTCACGTGGTCATATTCATATCCTCTTTTCACATAAAGATGGATGAACTATTGGTTGAATGACAAAATGACCCCTTGTTTCCCCCTTGTGAAGGGGGAGAAGGTTGAGAAACCATATTTCGCTAAGTTTGTGTAGGAATGGATGAGTCAAAACACCAGGTTGTTGAGTAGATGGTGGTGAAAGGCGCCTATGGACTTCATCCATCTAAGGGAACTCATGAGTGAGGTGGTCTCCTTGACAAATTTTGCAAGGAAAATTGATTTTACGAGGACATTCACTGGTGCCCCCCCCCCCCCCTAATTCTGAGGGTTGGTTTGGGGTTCCTGAGTAGTTTGGTTTTTTTGTTTATTCTTCTTATTTTTATTACCACCTGATTGTTGGTTGTTATTTGGTTGAGTGGATTTCACCAAAAGAACATTGGTGGATTTCTCAGGAGAGGGTGCTTTCGTAGAGCTAGATGCACTTGCTGGGTCTTGAGATGTAACAATCAATTTCCCAAGTTGGGTAGCAAGCTGGCTTATAGAATTAGAAACATACCCAATCACGCCATCGGCATGTGGGTCCGGAGTAGGTTTAGTAGGGTCAATAGAGGGCCTAGGGGCATTAAGAAACACTTTGTATAGTGTACCTAACTGTGAATAGATAAGATCCAACTGTTGGGCAACTAAATTGGCTTTCTCCTCCATAATGGCTCGAAACATGGACACATCCTTGTAAATATAGGGTCAGAGAGAGAAACTGAACCACTTACGTAGGATTTCATCATGTAACTTGGTTCTTAGTAACCTCTTGTGACGATGCCACTCATGAATGTGATAAAAAATTAACGTGGTATCACCTTGTTTGAAGTTTGAAAAGAGATCAGAGTTGATATCATACTGAGTAGGCAATTGGAATTGTGTCAAGAAGGTTTGAGCTAAGGAGGAAAAGTCACTGTAAGATGTAGTATCTAACTCAATATACCATTTTGCGGCATCCCTAGTTAACATACTTTGGAACAAGAAAAATTTAATATAATCATCCACCAAATAATTAAAGGAACAACATAAGTGATAGGTGGTAATGTGGGTGGATGGATTCTCCTAGGCTTCCCTTCAAACAAAGGAATATTGGATGTTAATTTGGCAGGCATGGATGGCCAGTAGGGATCATGTTGGATGGGGTCATTAGTCAACTATCCCAAATCCGGTAAATCAAGAGAGGATAAGAATGGATTATGGAGTTTGATAAACAATATGACTAGGATTAACACCCATGTTCGACATAGAAGATTGAGTAGTCATACACACATGAGGGAAAATCATTGGAGTTATATAGTAAATACGTGGAATTCCCTAAGAAGATTTGAGAGTTGTATATGGAGGAGTAGGTATGGCCCCACTAAGAGGTGGCAATGATTACATGGCAACTAACACTGTTGATGGAGAAGGCAATGAGGTCTCAAACTCTACCATAGGGTAGAAAAATGACAAATGTATGAAAGTATAAGAAAGTGTAGAACCGTCAGCACTCAGTCGCAACAACTCAGGTCCTAGTTGATATGTCAAGGATGGATTGGCAGGAACAACATAATCGTCTTCCAAAGTCTTAAAAGAGATCAGATCGCTACTATAAGGACCCAATATAGACTCCAAAACTATGTGTTGATCTAAGTCTTGAGCACCAACATGCACAACATGTGTGGGTGTGATAATTCCACCTTGTTCAGGAGAAAAAGCGTGAAGACATCGTGACTGGCGGTGAATAAATTAAACTAGGGTGAAAATTTATAATTTAACATAATTATGTTAGTGAAAACACCCTAAGGACAAAACTATTAACTTGAACCAAACAGTACACAATAGAAGAATCCTAAGAGATAGCACACACAAACAAAAATATAAAGAAGTTAGTGGTGGAACAGTTATACTACCTGCTTCCCATCCCTTTTAGTTGTGAACTCAATACAAGTTCCTTTATTAGTCGTGGGGCACCCTACGAGAGGACTCAGAGAGTATGACTAATATCTGCCCCAAGTATATAGAAGATGACCTTGATCATGCACCTATGTATGAGCCCTAAAAGATAGGCCACTATGGTCACCACTGACAATAACACGACCTGGGGGGCTAGTTATAGGTCAAATCCACCCGCAAGGGCAGGACACTTTACTTAGAGAGCCAAGACTAAAAATCCCTTGATATTTACCTCAAAAGTGGTCCTCAAGTGCTACAACAAATGCTAATAACACCATTTGTATGTGTGTAAATTATGCTATATCGCGCCACCTAAAACTAAGTGAAATGGGCCATGTCACTCTGCCTAGCCCAAGTGTGACCTTGTGCTTAACCCTCTTGTTAGAAGGGATTCCCATACTACACTACTGCAAATGGATTTATCTCCCTACCACATGTTTCTAAGTTCATTTTGCGGTCTTGGAGTAGTTAAATCACTCTCCTATCTCCAAGACCCTAGCATAAGCTAGTGCTGGTGTACTACTAGTAAAAGTAAAAGACAAATCTAGTTTCTTTTATTATCATGTTAATTTAAGTGGTTGTTACACACACAGTTGGGATGTGGCCTGAAACTTAGATGGTGTGAATGACTCTTGTTAGTAACCTCGATGCAACTATATGAATTTTTTTGCTTTTCACTTCAATGAATTCTAGCTACATGAGGGTATGAGTTTTCACAACACACCAATACATATGGATGCACCTCTCTCTAAATTATATATGAAAATTATCCCATTTTTTTTTTTTTTTATATTGGTGACCCAAAAACAAACCAAAAAGGAAAATCAAAGTAACCAAAAAGATACCAAAGAAAATTTCCCAAGAAAGAACACAAAGCACTCCAAAAGCGTTAAAGCTAGGGAAAAAAAATCCAAACAAACTCAAAGCGATCAAACCGAAAGCCAAAAGTGGAAGAAGGAAGGAAATGTCAATAGGCTAGGGTTGTATCACAATGGCTCAACTAAGGCCAATGTTCTACAAAGATAAAAACTAGACCCTAGAGGTAGAAAGGCATAAAAAAGATCGAACAAGAGTGATATAATGCAATAAAAAACACACTCAAATGAACTTTTCTAGATGACAGTTGCACAACCAATCGAAACACCACCAAATGTGACAAAAAAAAATAAGATAAGAAAGATATCATTTAGAAAATAGTCAAAAAAGTCAAAATTCAAATAAAAATCAGGTCTTAGTTGTTACTTGATCAACTAAATAGATCTGAAAAATTGGATCCAAAGATGAGGACAATATCCCTAACAAAAGCACACCAAAGCACCGAGGAAAAACCTAGAGTAGCACAAAAGGAAGAATCCAAAGAAAAAACAACAAGAATATGCTCATATATAATATATTTCACAGTTGCAATAAAAAATAGCAAAGAGATCCAAAAAAAGTAGAAAGTTCTGAAGAAAAACACTTGAAAAATCAAGCATATAAGCTTAAAGAAAACCTGAAAATTGGGAAAAATGGATAGAAAATAGGTTGAGTTTTCAATCAGCCATATCTTCCTCATATAAACTTTGTTTCAGGTGGTTTTTTTTTTTGGGGGGGGGGGGGCTAAAAATTCAAGAAGATTCCATATTTTTATATATTTTTATCAAATTATGTATATAAAATAATATAAACAAACAGAAAAAATAGTCATGCGTGAGGGCGAAAGAAAAACAAACTAGTCGGTCTTCAAATGGCCATAACTCCCTCATATGAAGTTCATTTTCAATGATTTTTTATTTTTATTTTTTCTGGGTAGAATTCTGAGGGGATTCCATATATGTGATTAGTTTTATCAAATTATAAACAGAACAGGGTAAAAATTGATAAAACAATCACAACTTGTTATTGTCTAATAATAATAAAAACATAAACAAAAATCCATATCTAAGATCAGCTCAGATCTAAAGCAAGAAAAACGAATGGATATAAAAAATAATCTAAAAAACCACAGATAACTCAATAGGAATAAGAGAAAACTAGATCCAAGGCAAAAAAAATATCTAAAGGCAAAGGGCAAAAGAATAAAGCTCTCATTGAAAGTAACAATTTTGTTTCTTTTAATTATGCGAGTTATTACTTTGTGATCTCATGCCTGATTGAGACCACCAAATAGAAAAATAGAATGGGTAAGACAATCTAATAGCAATCCCAATCCATATGGCAATGCATGCAATTTGGATGCAATTTCTGATGCCATAAAGTATGATAAAGTATCTTTCCTCCTTGCAAGTTGGTGAAGGGCTTTGCGCTTGATGTAGAATTCTCGCACTCCAATCAATCCATCTCTTTCATCCACTCCTGATCTAAATCCTGCACATAAACACAACCAAACAGAGATGACAAGTGATCTTCCACAAAAGTTCATCATCTCAAAACATCTAGAAATCACACATATAAATTATTGCACAACTGATATAAGGGGAAGGAACATAGATTTTTATTAACCATATAAATGAAAGGACATCAATATACCTTTTAGAAAAGGAGATACTCTTCTCAAGATTGTAGTATGGTCTCCTCTCCGAATACAACAGATCTCTCATGCTATAGTTTTGGATACTTCCTCTTACCCCCTTTCCTCTTGGTGAGATGATATAGGCTCCTTCTATCCTCCAGGTGAATGCATCTAGACACCTAGGGGTTTGAGAAGTTACAAAATTTCTACAATAATGGACCCCTATCCAACTCATACACAAGTGGGTCAAGTTGATCTCCTTGGCAATGACAAACTCTAGAAACCTTTTTCACAATTATGACCTTTTTTTCAGTTATCTCAATTATGAAATAATTATTATCTCATAATCATAATATTTTGGAAAATTAATTATGTGAAATAACTCAATCATGTAATTCCACCCTTTTATGATGTAATAAATCTCGCATAAGTAAAATAAAAGGTGAAAATGGATGCATTTTAGCCAAACAACTTAGGTATGTTGATATTTGGTTGATCTCACTATAATAGAGTGGAAAATAGGGTTATAGCATCCTGACATAGTAGATACCTTGAGAAGTTTAAAGGAATAAATCATAAGTTGAAAGGTAGATAATGACAAGATAATTGAGTCACTAAAAAGGCTTGCCAAAGCTCAAGTAAAGAAAGTTGAGGTTAATGTAGTGATCCTTCAGAGCTTATCAGAATTGCAGAGACAGGGACAACCAAGTGTTAGTTATGGAAAATAAGAAAGGACTAATGGGGTGTATGGTAGCAGGTGGGGATCATGATACAGGCTGGATAGGGATGATATAGTCAGAGGTGGAAGACAGGTAGATAAAACTCACAGTAGAGGTAGTGCTTATGGGGTCTATTCTAGTTTTGGTTCAGATCGACATCATTGTCATCACCTCCATCATCTATATAAGAGGAGTAAGAAGTAGTACTTTCTAGATGGGTTCAATAAATCCAAGTCTCCTAAATTTGATGGAGAGATGAAAAAACCAAAAGATGCAGAAGCATGGCTACTTGGGATGAAGAAGTTCTTCAAATTTCATGATTATACAAAGAATATGAAATCCAGTATATTTATTTTTAGTCTCAAGGGACAAGCAGATATCATTTGGGATGATATGAAGCATGTCAGAGGCATCAAGACAGAGGAGTTGGGTTGGCATGAGTTTAAAAGACTCTTTAAAAAGAAGTACTTGTCCAATAAATATTTTGACAAAAATGCCAAGGAATTCTATGATATTAAGATCAGTTCTATGACAAATGAAGAGTATGCGACTACATTTCTAGAGTTGTTGAGGTATTTGCCTTACCTCAAGAATGAGAAGACGAAGGTCCAAAGATTGATCAATGGAATTCCATTAGCATTCAAGGATCAGATTGAGTATGATGATCCTTGGTAATTGTGGGAAGCCATCAGGAAATTGAAGCATTGTTATGAGCAGTCGAAGTGCAAGGCTGAACCTAAGTGTGATTAGAAATGGAATGAAAAGGCTAAAGGAAAATGGCCTAAGTAGAAAGGAATACCATAGAATGCAGGTGAGAAAGAAAATTTGATTTCTTACAAGAAGTTTAATGCAATTGAGAAGTGACATAGACCTCATCCTGGAGAGCATAAAAATAAAGGTAGTGGTAGAGAACCAATACAATGTTGGATTTGTGGTAATGGTTATCGCAAGAAGGATTTTCCATTGTACCATGGTTACATACTTTAGATATATAATGCTTAGGAGGCATAGAGAGTTGAGGATGTTAGTCAGAGCATTTCTCAAATTTATGCAACACTTGATAATAGGCAAGAAGACCACCAATAATCCATTATTGACATTGAGGGTAAGCTTTGTGAGCGAGTTGTTTCAATTTTGATTGATCCTAGATCTAATTATAGTTATGTTAGTCTTGACCTGGTTGATAAGTGTGGTTTGAATAAATAAGTGCACATAGAGTCTTGGTTGGTACAGTTGGCTATAGTGACCAAGAAAATAGTTCATCATTGGGTGAGAGTTTTTGCATTTGAGTTGAATGGTATGCCTACATTAGCACATCTAAATGTGCTTCCTTTGGGTTCCTATGATATGATTTTAGGTATGGATTGTTTGTTTACTCATAAGACTAAGGTATATTATTATGAGAAGGCAATTGAGGTTCTGTATTATGATGGATATAAGAGAATATTGCAGGGAAGGAAGAAGCCTACATCAGTGAGAATGGTTACAACTATGCAAGTTAAGAGTAGTTGCAAGAAAGGGTGTGTGCTATTTCAATTTGTAGTGCATGTTTTCAGTGACAAAAGGAAGGATGTTGAGGATGATAAAGTCTTGAAGAGGTATCCTATTTTTCATCAGTTTCCAGATGTATTTTAACATAGATTTCAAAGTTACCACCTCATAGGGAAGTGGATTTCTCTATTGAGTTAGTACCAGGAGGAGAACCAGCATCAAAGGCACCTTATAGGATGAGCACTCTGGAGTTGGTGGAATTGAATTTGTAGCTTAAGGAAATTCTTGATAAATGATCCATAATACCAATTGTGTCGCCTTGGGGTACGCCAGGATTTTTTTCTGAAGAAGGATTGTACTCTCAGGTTTCCCTTTGATTACAAGTAGTTGAACTATGTGACTATCAAGAACAAGTATCCTCTGCCTCAGATTGATGAATTGTTTGATCAATTGAAGGGAGAAGTAGTGTTCTCAAATATTGACTTGATATCAAGTGTTGGCATTATGACTCAGATTTGGCACTATGACACAGGTGTTATCCTTGATGGCAACTCACTCAGAAGATAGATCACAGTTTAGCAGGTTAACAACATAGAGTTACAGATCAGATTTCACAGAATGAGGAAAGTGAGGTATACACAGGTTCACCTTGACAAAGTAGCGTATACATGCGCGTTAACAAACCAAAAGGAGCATATACGTACACACGCACTTTCACAGAATGAAAGGCGTGTATATCTTGGAAAACTAAGTTTTGGTCCAAGGTATTTGGTCCATGGTATTTTGATCCATGGTATTGGTCCAAGATATATGGTCTGAGGTACTAGGTATTGGTCCTAAGTGGTTTTGGTCCATGGTATTGAGTAAGGCCTAAGACTATAAAAGGAGGAGAAGATCATTAGGCAAAGGCACTCAAGTATTGAATATCTGATGAAGAGAAAGATCTAGTATACAAGTTATTGGGTTATGGTGCATAGCTAGATCTAAACCAAGGATGAACCTTAGCACTTTATGAATGATAAGAACTAATTTTGGGTCAAGATCGTAAGGCTTGAAGTGAATTACCTTTATGTGGTTTGATCATTTATCTGAATAACTGGCGCATGTTGTAGTCTGTAAATATGATGATCTGTGTATAACTGAAGTCTGGAATTGCTGTAATGTTTAAATCATAATTTACAAATCTGTACACGTGTTCACTTTAGAAAAGGCACATATACATGTTGGTTCTACATATCAAAACAAAATATACATATTAAATCTAATTTGCAGATCTGTACGCAGGTTCTCCTTGAGAAAAGAGTGTATGCACGCAAGTTCGACTTTAGAAAAGAGTGTAGACCTTATAAAATATGTTTTAGCTACTTCTGTTTGTTGTTGCAGTGTTCTAGGTTATGGCTTGGGTTCTGGTTACTGTATTCTAGTTACAGCATTCTGAAGGATCAGATTGAAGTGTTGTCAAAGTGATTGATTGATTCAGTCATGGTTGGTGCAAAAGAGAGGTTGATGCATATATATTTGATGATTGAATGATGTTATTGATGGATCCAGTCTAAAAATTTATGAAACGTGGTCCTTCGAAGAAAATAGAAGGTTCTAGCTTTCTGTAGGCCAGAACCTACGTACTAGTAAACATACCAGCTAGTACAAGAGCTAGGCGGTTGTAGTGGTGAGCCCCAGTATTGTAGCAATAATGCTACAACTCCTTGGGCTTCCTGTCTCTTAATTTTATCAACCCGGTAGTTCGTACAAACTTGGAAGCGGCGGTGCTATATGCACAAG